>JANBPT010000818.1:0-21673 GCA_027575765.1 Tieghemiomyces parasiticus
TTCTATAACCCCATTACAGCCCGCGCCCAGGAATCCACCTCAGTTCCTTATGCGACCGATGATCCGTTCCATGTCAGCTATCATGCGTTCTAATATATATATATATATTCGAAACAACGTGATGTTTATATCGCCACAACGTTTATCCTTCCTCTTCTCATCAACACCCTTTATTTGTCCGGTGTACGGTGACATGATTTTCTCTAACGTGCGTGAAGGATTTAGGTCTAAACCCACCCCCCCTCTCGCAACGTTAGTTGGAAATGTGATATGGTCCCTACGCTTAGCTTGTCCTCGCATCCCTTTAGTAAACTCTTCCTGTCTTACATAAATCATATCCTACTTCTAGACCCCGATCGATATCCTATCCCTATCCTAAGCCACCATCCTATGATAACTACCCTGCTGCCAAGCCTCCGGACTTGTTGCGTAATGGGTCACTCTCGGTTTTTTTTATCCCTCCCCACTCTTCTTCCCTCCCTTCACGAGCAACTCGCTTGTGATATTCCGAGTAAGACGATATGGTATGTGGTGGTTTACGCTGGCGAGGCATCGCCGTGCATATTTACCCTTAACAGGGCGAACGACCTGCAGATGCAGGTATCTTGCATAAATACGGACGCTGGGGATTGTGGGTGTCTCTGTAGGCATCATTCTAAGATATTCAGCGTGCTGCTCAAGTGGGCATATTCTCTTCAAGCGGCATGTGAAAAAAAACATATTCACACACATACACACGAAGTTGGCGTCGTGAGGATAAGCTATAACCTTTTGCCCTTGTCGGTTCATATATAGCCCTTGTTGACACGAAAGAGCGTAGGATTAGTATTGGCCAGTGGCATGAAGGATCTGGGATGATCCCTAATTTACGTTGACATAAGCTGTTATGTCAGCACGTTATCCATAGCACAGTCGCCCCTACAGGTGAGGTAATTGGGTTGGCGGATATCTTTTATAGAGGATGGCGGGCGGAGAAAGAAGTACACGTTTTGAGGAATTGGCCCGGGCTTGATCAAATGAGAGAGGGCACCGTACGCAGGTTCGTAAGCAGGAGGATGCATGGTGGGCCATTCGCGCGTACTGAAGGATCCCGTAGTCTCTGATCGTCATACCTGGGTCAGTTTTAACGTTAATTGGGTTGCGTTGTATGTACATGGTTGCGCTTTTTATTTAATTGACAGGACCATTAGGTAATGGCTAATCATATCCCGACCGTTGGGTAATGAGATTCCCCAGTCGCCAGATCATCTTGGTGTGATGGGAGCGTTGTGATGAAACGGGAAGAACGAACCAGCAGCTAGCGGTAGTTTCCGCTGGCCGTGTTAGTACGGTTGTGGGTATGGGTCAGATGTGTGCGAGCGGGGAGGGGGGGCTTGGTATTGTACGCCAGTGTGAAAGAGATAGTGACACTGAGAGGTATTTCCGAATATACCCCGCTCCTCTCCCGATGTAACTGATGCCATTAGAAGGATATATCCACTGCTCTCACTCAACAGAAGGCCTCTACCAATGATAAAGGGCATTGCTGCTGGGACTAGGAGGGGTAACAATATTCGACACCAAAGGCGCACCGTCAAATGCGGGATTTTGGGTTGTGCGCATTGTTCAGATACAATATAACTTCTTCGACCGTCGCTCATTGCTCATTCTCATTAGCCAGCCCGTGAATAACGCTTATTCCTTAAGATTCACATCGAGTGTTTATCTCCCCCTCTCTCTCGACCCCCCGGTCCTTATCCTGTCGCAGTACCCACACTATACCCACCTGATTGGTCACGGATTTTCTGTAATCCGGCGACATCTCCACCCATCCCTGCTGTACTTGTATCTCGGATTCTCACGTATAAATTGTGCAGTCGAGGAGTTTGCTGGCGTAGGGGGTCAGAAACAGCCTCTCTCCCTCCTGTCCTGTATCGGCCCCTGTGACTATAAACTTACCAAGGCACACATCTAGGGCCACCACCCCTTCTCCCTTGTTTTAAAATATTAAGGTTGTCCCCGCCTGACCAACCCACCTCCCCTGCGTGCTGGAAATCACTCTTTCGCCTGTCTACCGCACTCTAGTCGGTTTTCTGCGCCGTTCCTTCACAGCCTTGCCCACGACCCCCTGGGCCGGCCACCTTCGGACCAGCACTACTACGGCCCTGTACCCTAATTGAAACCGATACATCCTTTATCCCGTGTTCCGCCGCTGCTTGCCGGTGAAGACGCCTATAGCGTTGCACAAACGCTGGCTGTCCTGCCTCCCCTCACGAACCCTCCCCTCTCGCCTGCCTTCCAGCTGAGCCACCGCCACCCGACCATCCCGTGGACTGCCCATTTGCATGCTTTCCGCCCCAACCGCGCATCCCCTCAGCCACCGTGCCCTCTTCTATCCCAAAACCGCACCTTCCTGGGGGACAACGACACTGTCCCTATCGCACACCTCTAGGGGTTCAAAAGAGATTTCGAGCGAGGTTTTGACTAGGCCCCCGGTTCACGCTCGCTGCATTCCCCCCTCCTCCCACGCCCCCACCTGAGTTGGCGCCCCTGGGAACTGCCACAGAATACGCTCTCCACGACTAGGTTCCCGCATCTCCACACCAGCCCCACTACGCCGGGGTTCTCAGCCACGCCACCCCGCCAGCATTTCTTATTCTCCCTCCACCCACCCTCCCCTTCACGACTATGGCTGCTGTGGCACGGCATTTCCCCGTCTCCCATAGCGATCGTAACGTCGCCGCTACGGTCGATAAGCAGGAACCCATCCCATCGGATGCCGTCTTTCCTAAACGAAACTCCGCCCCCTCCCCACATTCGACACTCACTGCCACTGACGACGACGACGCTGAAACTGTGGACGGCCAGTCCCCGTCTCCCCTGGCTTCCTTAACGCCGGACACCTCGACGGCCAAATTGCCACCAACCTCACCTGCCACCGCCCTTCTGCCCCAACCCATCGAGACGACCCAGGGCCTACCCCCACCGGAAGAGATGGGCTGGTACGAAGTGTCCCGGGGCATTTTTCTGGGCTTCTTCTTGGTGATCAACTCGGTGCTCGTCAACTTTACCCAGTTCTTGTTCTGGCCTGTCCACCTTGCGAGCCCCAGCGCCTTCCGTTCGTGGACTCAGCACACCGAACGGTACTTTTCGGTCGTCTTGCTCTACCTCACCCAGTGGCTCGCGCCCACCCAGCTGGTTATCACCCGGGAGGCTGGCTTCCCGGCGTTCGTCAAGCACCGCGGGGAGCCGCCGATTCCTTCCGATCCAGCCAGCCCGGTGGTGCTGGACGGCTGCAACGTGGAGTTCGACCTGGGCCCCGAGGCCGCGGCGGCCATCGTGATTGCCAATCACCAGGTGTATATGGACTGGATCTACCTCTGGTTTGTGGCGTACTACGCCGGGTACCACGGGGCCATCAAGATTATCCTCAAGGCATCGTTACGCAAAGTTCCCATCTTTGGGTGGGCGATGCAGTTCTACCGGTTCATCTTCTTGCAGCGCCAGTGGGCCCAGGACCGCCGGTCGTTCCTGGACCAGATTGCGTCCATGCGCGCCGACAACACCCCGCAAAGCGGGTCCCACCCGTACTGGATCACCCTGTTCCCGGAGGGTACCACCATCAGTAGCTATTCGATTCCGATCACCCGCAAGTTCGCTGAGGCCGAGAAGCTGCCCATACCGGACCACGTTCTCATCCCGCGCGCCACAGGACTGTACCATATCGTCCACGCCCTCCGCGGTCAGGCCACCTACGTGTACGATCTAACCCTCGGCTGTGAGGGCCTGAGTCTCGGACAGATCCCCCAAGATACGTTCACCATCCCCCGGATGTACTTGGGCGGGCGACAGTACCCGCGCCGCGTTCACGTGCATTTCCGAAGGGTCGCCCTCGCGGATATCCCCGAAGATGCCGATGCCTTCACCGAGTGGTTGCGGACGCGGTGGACCGAGAAGGACGAGCTAATGCGGTACTTTTACACCCATGGGCACTTCCCGAACCATTTCCCTTCGACTGCCCATGGTGCACGGGGGGAGGAGAAGGAGGAGGAGGGGAAAGAGGTTGGGTTATTCCGCTCCATGGCCCCAGCCACAGAATCCGAGCAAATTAACACTGGCGGTGGTGCGACGACGGCGATCAATCGGCCGGATGCCGTTGTCCAGGTACGGGTACGGTCCGTCTGGGAGCTCGGTCAGCTGTGGTTTACTGCCATTCTCGTCCTGACCTTCTTGCGGTGGTTCGTCTTGGTCTAGTCGGTGGGCCTCTATAATTGGTGTCACGAAGGCGTGCTCTCTATCTTTGTTTTAGTTTTGTTTAATGGGTGTATAAATATAAATTACAATTACCAACAAAACAAACAAGCAAGTCAGTAAGTAAGGTTCAACGGCTAGAATGTTCTTTGAGGAGACAGCTGGTGATAGAGGTTCAGAGCATCCAGTGGGTGGGAGGATGGAGGGAGTGTTCTGCAGAGCAGTGGGCCGAAGAAATGCAGGATACCGCGTCCCGGGGGGCCACTAATGACTGTGTGGAATGCAAAGGAGGCGCCAGTGACAATGATTGAGCCCTGGACCCTGGCACGTCCCAAGATGCGTGCCGATGAAAAACCTCTCTTCCCCCCTCCCTCTCTTAAACTGGTGAATGGGGGGACTTGGGTATGTAAACGTGTTGGGCGGTGAATCGTATCTTGGCCGCAAAGTACTGCCGTGTGTCTCCACCGATCGACGTTCGGTGCCGCAGGGTATACAACTACGATCCGGTCTTTTCCACGCCTTTCAATGCGGCATCAACGGCTATGCGACGGTGTAAGGATGGGAGAGAAGAGAGCGAGAGGGTAAGGGAGAGGGCGTGGCAGGAGTCTCGGGTACTGTGTGGGTCTGATCGGCTATCTATTAGCAGTGAAACCAGCAATATTGCGAGACGGTCCACCTTAACCCTTGCACCCTAGGATGCTCGAAATTTACCGGTTGTAATGCCCCAAGTATAATGCCTTCCTACACCTATCTAGTTTTCAGCTGCTTGCGTAGGCTACATCGTCTCCTCCCCCCAATGGACAACACGTGAGTCTGGAGCCACTCCTTCAGCTCAGCGGAATAATTGGTGGCCCACCTTAAGCCTTGGGTGGTACGACAGGCACAGTCCCATCCCCCTGGACTATCCCTCGCGCCCACCGTCGACTGGTTGTTCCTGGGGAGGCTCGGCAGGTGGTCATACTGTGGGTCCGTGTTGGGAAGGGGAGGCCTCATCATCATTCGTCGGATTATCTACACTGGTTCTTATCTATTCCCCCAATCCCGAACGTCACAGTCTCGCCCTCTATCCAGCTATAGCCAACACCGTCGGTGCGCTACAGGTACGACGAGCTGGCGGAATGAATTGCATAATGGCCGTGAAGCTGGGGAGGAGGGAGGGGTGCTGGATGTCGATCCGTCGACTATTATGGCTATGTATATGGGGTCTGGCGACGAATAGATTGCATTGCCTTTTTTTACATAGACCCGGACTCGGCTACAAGAGTACCGCGTAGTGGCCTGATTTATAGGTTGAGTGCATAAGGAAGGGACGCGCCAGGGCCACGAAGACCCCAAACCACACGATAGTATCTGATCGTCAGGCCATGCTACTGATGCACGCGTTAGCCTAGGGCCCCCCCTCTTGTTGGGGAAGGGGAAAGAAAAGGCGGAGCACGGTACGTATCCCCCTTCTCACCTGTTCAGTATGCTTCATCGGCTCCTCCCATTGGTGAGCAAGGGCCGCGTATGACGGCATTTGGATTGTAGAGCCCCCCCCCCAGACCGGCGCAGACCCTCCTTCTTGCTCTTTTCCGCGTGCCGTCGGCGCAACTGTGGAGAGCGAGGAGGGGGGACTCGGCAGCTGATAGGTTCTCACCCCTACCATTCGACCCCGCCCCCGCCCCCACACAGGCGTGGAGGGGAGCGAGCCGGCATGGAGGAAGACACGGCCCGTACCGCCCTCGTTACCGCCGCCACCAACCTACCCAACCAACCAAGGCTCTTCCCCCGTCCCGGCGGGTGGGTGTGTACGCCCCCTCCCGCCCCCACCCGCCCGTCTACTTAATAACCTCACTCGGCCGGCCCGCTCACGGTCACCTCACCATTCCTGCTACTTTCGCTTCGGATCCGTGTCTTACTTAACTCTTCATACCCGCCCTTCGCTTTCCGAACGTTTGCGACTCCTCCTCTCGGTGCGTCTAATTCTAATCCTGTCACGATCCTAACTGTCCGTTTCGATCCACCCTTCTCCCTACTCGCTGATTACAATGGCTTCTCTGCGTACCCAGCGCATGTACCAGCTGGCCGGGGCTCTGTCCCGCCAGCAGCCGACTTCCTCCCTGGCCTCCGTCTGGGCTGTGAGCAAGCGCTTCAAGTCCACTGCCCCGAGCCTTAAGGACCGCCTGAGTGAGCTGATCCCGGAGAAGCAGGCCGAGGTCAAGGCCGTGCGCAAGGAGCTGGGTAGTGAGTCCCTAGGCGCCGTGACCGTGGATATGGCCTACGGTGGTATGCGCGGTATTAAGGGTATGGTCTGGGAGGGTTCCGTTCTGGACGCTGATGAGGGTATCCGTTTCCGTGGTAAGACCATCCCGGAGTGCCAGAAGCTGCTGCCGTCCGCCGAGGGTGGCTCCGAGCCCCTGCCGGAGGGTCTGTTTTGGCTGCTGGTGACCGGTGAGGTGCCGACCGCCGAGCAGGTTAAGGGTATCTCGGCCGAGTGGGCTGCTCGCGCCACCATTCCGTCGTTCGTGGAGGAGCTACTGGACCGGTGCCCGAGCACCCTGCACCCCATGTCGCAGTTCTCGCTGGCCGTGACCGCTCTCCAGCACGAAAGCTCGTTCGCTAAGGCGTACCAGCAGGGCATTTCCAAGAACCAGTACTGGGAGTACGTCTACGAAGACTCCATGGACCTGATCGCCAAGCTGCCCAACATCGCCGGCCGTATCTACCGCAACGTGTACAAGGATGGCAAGCTGCCCGCCATCGACCCCAACCTCGACTACTCGGCCAACCTTGCCCACCTCCTGGGCTTTGGTGACAAGAAGGACTTTGTTGAGCTCATGCGTCTGTACCTGACCATCCACTCGGACCACGAGGGCGGTAACGTCAGTGCCCACACCACCCACCTGGTGGGTTCGGCCCTGTCCGACCCTTACCTGTCCTTCGCCGCCGGTCTGAACGGCCTGGCCGGTCCGCTGCACGGTCTGGCCAACCAGGAGGTGCTGCGCTGGATCACCAAGATGCGGGACAACCTTGGCGCCGCCGAGGTGTCGGACGAGACCATCAAGGACTACGTCTGGTCGACCCTCAAATCTGGCCAGGTTATCCCCGGCTACGGCCACGCCGTGCTCCGCAAGACGGACCCGCGGTACTCGTGCCAGCGGGAGTTTGCCCTCAAGCATCTGCCCACTGACCCCATGTTCAAGCTCGTCAGCCAGCTTTACAACATCGTCCCTGGAGTCCTGACTGAGCAGGGCAAGACCAAGAACCCCTGGCCCAACGTCGATGCCCACAGCGGTGTGCTCCTCCAGCACTACGGGCTAGTCGAGCAGGACTTTTACACCGTGCTCTTCGGTGTCTCCCGTGGTCTCGGTGTCCTCTCGCAGCTCATCTGGGATCGTGCCCTCGGTATGCCCCTTGAGCGCCCCAAGTCGCTGAGCACTGAGGCTATCAAGAAGATGTTCGCCAACAAGAAGAACTAAGTCATCACTCCTTCGCTCCCTCCAGTGGAGAAAGGGAGAGTGGGGGGAGGCTTACCTTTAAGTTGGTGAGCGTTTTGACGCCGCGGGAGGTGCACAAGGTGTTGACTGGAGTAAAGAGGGCTTGGGCACGTGAGAATTCTACGTAGTTCTCTCCTTCTTACCCCCGTTCCCTTCACTTCTGAGCCCCAGGCCTTCCCTCCTACACGACCTTCGCCCGAGACTGTGTGGTGCTGACCGTCTTCCGTTCACTACCAGTATAAAAAAAGATTTCGTACCTTCTAGTATATAAAACACCGGCAGTCCGGTGACTCATTTACAACATCAGGAGAACATGTTTACACTGGCAATCATTCAATCACCAACTAGACAACACTTGAGTGGCTCGTTCCCAGGCGACCAAAGACAGAAAACTTGTTGCAATCAAAGTAATGATAGACTACGCACTATATTCCGTTGGTGAAACTTAAGGTCTCGGACATTGCCGTTGTAGATGCAACGTAAAAATATCCAATACCATAGATTGATCAGCTAAACCCACTTTATTAGCATCAGGCCGCTCCTCACTCCACAACTTAGCTTTTCGTCTCGACATCATGCCGACTCCTAAAGCCCCGTCCCCAATCTCGCCCAAGTTTACTGGCCATCACGTGTATTTAATCAATTCCCCAGATTTGCTCTAAGGGTCGTAAGGCAAAATGCATCGTTTAAAATCTAAACTACGATCCACGTTGGAGTTAAGTTCTCCTTGCCACACCACCGCCCACAAGTGGTTAGCTCACTTTGGTACGGGTAACCGTTCCTTTGCATATTAGTCCCGATCTAGAAGTCTACCAGGTAATATTGGCGAACTTTACGGGACCATACTTCTGGAACGGTCGGAGGACGACCCTCGGCTGACTGCTAAGCAACTAGCCCATGCCTGCCGCACTTCCCCTAGTACCATGCACAATAGCCTGCGCAAGGACGTAGAGTAGCACCGCCCTTTTAGACCGCTGGGTTGTTTAAATTATCATCGACAACCAGTGGGGCCAGTGGGTACGTTATGCCACCGCTGTCCTGGACACGTTCGAGGGGGCCAGTGACTCTCTGCTGAACTCCATCGTCACAAGTGATGGGATCTGAGGATACATCTATGGTCCACCTGCTGGCCCTAATCGTTGGAGGTAACGGCCGAAGGGCGGCCCTGTTCCCACCCAGATCCGTCCTGGGACAGTGCCATACCCGCTATTGAGCTGTTACTTGTTGTTTTATTGCCGGACGCGGCCTATTGTACCTGAGCATCAAGTCTCTCGGTGCCAAGGTCTTCGCTGACCACTACATAGCGTGCGGGGGGGGTTAACCCCGCACCTCAGACCTGGGTAAAGAAACGTGGTGGTTTGGACCGTTAATCCTGGTGACTTCCGGTTGCTCAGGGGTGTTCAACGACGGCTGCGCGACAGGAGATTCGCCACGCTAGAGGTGGCTGTGAGTGCCTGGCAATCGGAGCATACCCAGCCCTGGCCAGGTGATTTAGATTTCTGTAATGATGACTGGCTAATGGGAACTCGCGAAGTGGTACGGGATGATGGACATCATTTTTAAACTAATATTGTGTAGGGTATAATATCGCATAATTGTATGGGGTGCTTATGATGAACATGTAAGGATAATACGCGGTGGTGGAGGAAATAGGAATACATATAATACTATGGTGTTCTTTTCACAAGATGATAAACTGGAAAAGTGATATCAGAGAGGCTGGCGTCGCTCCAAATTGCGGCGGGTGGAGAAGGTAGCTATTCTCTCCTCCCCCGACGGACGGCGTCGTAAATCTAACAAAGTGAGTATGGTCGGGAGGATGCGGAAAGGAGACTGACGAGGGCCGCCTGTGGTCATCGCATATTTTATCCACCGTTCAATTGTTGGCTGTTTTATAAATTAGTCTGCCCTCACAATTTAGTTTGGCGGTCAAGCTACCGCAATAGTGAATTGGCAGAGTATCTGTAGTGTATTCGTTGGCTAGGGTGGGGGCGAATAACGAGAGGGGAGGGACACGGGGAGAGGCGAGATGTAACAAAGATACGGGATTATATACTTATTGGACGCGACAGGAGAGGGTGCAAGGTGTACGTCGGTAGATACTGCTTTGGACAGCGAGGAAGATCTTCATTTTTGGTGGAGTGACTCGGAGGGAAGGTCGGAGCGAAAGGATGGGGAAGAGAGAAACAAAGGGCGCATTCTTCCTTTGTGGTATGGTGGGCAGTGGCGGAGTGAGGGAGGGAAGAAAAGCCTATACTTTAGCTGCCAATGGAGGGGTAGGAGGGGCCCTGTATTCGTCAGACTCTCCAAGGCCCCACTGGTCCAGCTCCTCTCCCCTCCCTCTCCCCTCTTTGCGATCTTGGCCAGTCTGGGGTCCTCTTTCATGGCCCTTATAACTTCGTGCCACAAAGAAATGGGTCGTATTTTTTATTTTTGATAAAGCCGAGAACGTAGGCCTCTTTGGCGTGACCTCCCGCCGCACCTCTTCGTCACAAAGGATGGTCGCAATATAATTAGCTGGCCCCTTTGCAACAAAGCTACTATATCCAACGAATAACGACCCAGGGGAGGTTGGCCGCTGTTCGAGTCGCCCCTGTTCCTTACGTCCACCGTAAACACATCCGTTACTTCTCTCTACCATCATGACTATATATAAGGCACCTGGTCACCATTTTATATTCCGCACTCTGTACCCATTCTTTCCATTTGCAATTGACTCCAGCTTAAAATCGTGTCACTCTTTCTTCATTGGATTCGGTTTACACCCTCAATACATCACAGCTTCACTCATTCAGCCAGATACCCCGCTATTCAAGGTCTCGCAGTCCCGATCCCACACCTCTCCTGTTGTTTTTTCTCCGTAACCAAGTTACCCTTATACCCACAATTTTCCATCATGCAACTCCCTACGCTCCGTACGTTCGCCCTCCTCACCACGCTCCTACTGGCCGCCGTCCAGGTGCAATCGAGCCCGATACCCAATAAGAACCGTGACCACGATATCAAGATTGATGGATTCGACAAGGCCAGCGAAGACGTTGGCGATATAGGTACCGGTGCCGCTATGATGGCCATCGGCGGGGGCAAGGTAGTTGCTAATACTGTCGGGGCCGCGGGCAATACTGTCAAGGGTGTCGGTCAAAGCATTCACGCTGGAGCCCACGAAATTAAGAAGGGTGTCAAGAAATCCCTGAAGCATGCGTTTGGTGGCGTGGAAAAGGCGGTTGATAAGGTCCGTAACGATGCCGCCAAGGGTATAGAACACGCTGGAAAGCGTCTTCGCAATGATGATGATAACGAGTAATAACGGGTTGTGGAGGCCATCAATTGCCCCTTGCCCAGCCCCCTCCCCCTTTCACTATCCACCATGCGTTACTTGTCGCTCTCACCGAAAACTCTTTTCGATTTCATCCTAGCCATTTCATCTTGTTTGCTTTTAGTCCATTGTATCTATTTTGTGTCCATCTTTAGAAAGCACCATCATGTAGCTGATTAAATACCATATCACTCTCAATCACTACATGGATGCTATGTGCAAAGTGAGCTTATATATTTCACCCACATGACAATTGTGACCAGCACAGGTGTAGAAAGAGAGGATGAGTTGGATCTGTTCATCGTATACTCTATGGTGGAGTAACCATACCGTGACAAAAGCTACCAAAAACCCTTGTAGTTATTGATTGTCTCTCCCCTAAATTACCACGAAGTTGGCCTACTCTGGGGTCCTCATTCCACAGTTCCCACTACCTTACGGCGCTTATGACAAGCCTAATATAACTGAATATTCATTGAGGTCTAAACTACGAGAGTACCGTATGTCAGCCCGGCCAACATTATGAGAACCATGAACGGAGTCTTTCTCCTCCTTCCTTTTTTTAGAACCCCTCTGGTGTGGTGCGGGGAAGAGGTACGCGGGTGAATTTAGGAACGCGGTGTACGCCCTTACGGTATTCCTTGTGCTTGCGCGAAAAGGTAGTGTACTTGTCCCGCGGGAGCATATCGCACTCCTTGGGTTGATGCTTAGCCCATTCCTATCGTACATGGAATCAGGTCAAGTAGAGGGAGAGGGTGAGAGAATGATATATACGACGTGAGTTGGCTAATGGAACTTGCAAGGCTGGTACAGTTAGAAAAAAGAGCCAGGAGAAGGCTATGCATCGGTCATTATCCGAAGGTCACTTCTTCGAAGGCGAGAACGAGAGATTTACTTACCAAGGCCCGGCAGGTGACACCCGTTTGGGAGAGGACCTCGATCACCTCGTCGGCAGCCTTGAGACGCTTGCGCACGTTAGCCTTACGGGTCGGGCTGAGCCGCGCCGGAATGTGCCAGGCCCGGCCGCTGAGGGCCATGGCAGAGTTACGGAACGCACCAAACATTGTTGCTTTTTCGGATCCGAGTGGATTCGGAATTGAGTATAAAAAAAAGCAAACGAAAAGGGATGGGTTATAATGACATGTTGGGAGGAAAGTGGCTGTGTGGTGGAGCAGTGCCATGTAACAAGGCTGGGGAATCGGGGGGCCCTGGTGGATCTGCCACTATGAGAGGGTTGCAGGCTGATGGAGGAACACGGACGTAGCCTGGGCCGATCGTTAAGGGTTGAGTCAGGCTGTGATATTTTCCACCTAAATGAGCTGCTTGCCTCGTACAGAGTACAGCTAGGTTTTTTGGGTAGCTAATGTATATCTGGTGCCTTATGCCCGCTGGCCAAGGTAGCTCAGGCCTCTAAACCGACTGATAATGGCGTCCCGTCTCTCTCCCTTTTTCATTCTCCCGCCCCCTTAGGCTTCATCCGAAATAAATATCATCAATTGGCACGCATATACCACAGAGCGACTATACAAGCTACGACGTCTGAGGCCTAAACGACTGACGACTTAAGGAAGAGTCTAGGGCACTAGTATTGAAGGGTGACCTTAGGGAGTCACCGCCACACATGCGGACCGACGCCAGGGAATCGACCCACCCTTCCAGTGATTCTTTAATCACGACTCCCCTCATCTCTTCTCTGGCATTGCGCACATTCGTTGCCCAACGGTCCCTCCGCGGAGAGCCCTCCAAAATCACTAACAACCCGTATGCTGCCCACTGATGTCCGACTTGTAGCAGAAGCCCGGGCCCGACTGCGGCAGCTCCACGACCGTTTCCCAACAGCCATAGGTGAGGATCTCGCCGGATTGCTGCAGCCGGCAGTTCGGCCTACCCTAGCGGACCTAGCCACGGCCGATCAGCGACCTATTCTTCCGTTACTCATCGACCCATGTTCGTATCAGACTACGTTCCGCTTGCCTCCTGACGCCCGAGCCCATCCGACGGACCTTGCAACCATCGATACGGATGGGAGTCGTAGCGAAGGTGTCCAGTCAGCGACCTGGGCGGATACGCCGTTTACCAATGTTACCAGCACGGATGGCGGGAAACGGACAGCCACGGGTGGATTAAACGCATCGCAGGCCGACCGGATCGCACGACATAGTGAGAAGTTGCGGCAGGCCCTCGCCGCTTCAGATGCTACCGCCGACGCTGTCTGGACTCCACTACAGGCGTCCCTGCTCCTGCCTGGCACTCAAACCGCCACCATTCTCGATGCGTGTTCAGTGTCCATTCTGACCGATCCGGAAGTCCTCGCCGAACTGGTACGACGGGCCACGGACGACCCGGCCATATCCTATGGCAACCTCGTCCGGTGCTACGCCTGGTTAGGCTGGCCCGGTTACCACTCGTCTAGCCGCACCCTTGACTCACAACCAACCACAACGGTACCCACGGAACCCCCAGCCCGGTGCCTGATTCGGAGCTGGCTGCACGCCTTCCGCACCAAACCCAAGCCGTTTGTCGAAGGGTGGATCGTACCACTTCTCGGCGCCCAGCAATGGGTCAATGTGCACCCGGTCGTTGGCGACGTTCTGTGTAAATTGGTACGCGAGGGCGGGCCTAGCAATTCCACGACGCGGTTTCTGTGCACCCAGATTCTCACCCCGATCGCTGTGACGGACCAGCCCTCGGGATCCAACCGGTCCTCTGCGACTGCCGATACCATGTCTACTATACATACCACTTGGTCGGACGCGTTTATGACGTTCCTCCACGCCGCCCTGGCCACCAAGACAGCCGATGCTGAGACGGTGCGACTCACGTTGGCCGCGTTGGACCGTGGGTTGTGTCAAAGTCCCGCACAGGCCACGTCGAAAAAATTCGCCAACCTGCTACTCGCGCTCGCCAAGGCCTACCCGGCCTTGGTACGCCCGCATACCGAATGGGCCCTGGCGGTAGCCGCGCGAAGTAGAACGTTCCTGAGGAAAACCATCGAGTCAACTTTGCAGCGGAATGCAGCAGCGGACAGGGGCCCTTCAGACGCCAGTATAACATATTAGTAAAGTTATTTACTGGATCTGGGTTAGATTGCTTAGGCTTTGTGACTGCTCATGAGCCGGTATCCACTACACGACGGATCGGTTAACGAGGTCAAGTAGTTGAGAATTAGTAGCCTTTTATCAGCTCTACGGCCTATGGAAATATGCCAGGTCAGACCTAGAAAATCACATTGAAAACGCCCGGCCAGAGCCTTGGCCACCCCAGTGCCGCGGGTTGATTAGGCTGGATATGATTGTAGTTCGCTGGATCGCCCCGCACCCAATCCAGGGAACCGCGATGTGTCGATCCCTCTGGCTATGGGATGAGGGGTAGGCCGCGCTCCATAGACGCGATACAAGTCAACGTTAGAGCTCCTCATCCGTTGTTTTACGTACATATGCCATGCAGAATGGCGCAGGTCGGTGCCCGGCAGGGAAGTTTAAGTCGCGCTGAGGGCCATGGCTACTAGTGCTGCTGGCTGGCCAAACTGCACTCCGATATACACGCATTGCAACACCTGTGCTGCTACAATCTGATGGCGTGCCATCTAAGAGGGGCATTGGCCTTGGTAAGGCCAGCTGCCCGCGATAAAGTTACTGCGGCATAGAGTGCAAGACTTTCGGGAGGGGGAGTGCAGCTCCGCCCTTTTTGGACTCTATGCTACAACGAGGGGAGGTCTCAAGGTGCCAGCTGGCTCCTCGAATGCCATCTGGTGCAACACCGGTGTAAAAGAGAGGGCCTGAAGACTGCTAACCTTGCTATTCCTCTATATGCGTGTTATTAAAGGCCCGTTCCCACCGGACCTGCCCGGGAGCTGCGCATGTGGCCTGGGCGTAGGCGAGGTGGCACGGTCACGCCAAGTCAGGGCTTGGCTCTCCCGCGTCCCGCATACCTGTCAGCCAGAGGAACCGCAGGTCGAGAGGGACGATGGGGTCCAGGTTGGCACGCGTGTCGATAGGCCGGCCGGGCAATCTCCATGGACCCCCCCCGCTTTCCTAATTTATAGGCTCCGCCTAAATGAGGACCGATGGTATCTGCCACGTTCCTTCTGGAGTGGGGGATCTCCTCACCTCCTCCCTCCCGCCCTTTTCTTTCTTGCCACCGCCCGCACGCCCGGTTACGTCGGCCGTCTCGCCTCTCCCTTCCCCTGCACTTTGGTTCAGCACTAACTTGACCCCTTTTTCCTTTCCCCTTTGTGCTCTTCATTTCTGGGTCATCTCTACACCTAACGTACCACTCATCACCAGCCATTACCCTTCTGCCTTCAAGACACTTCCACTGCCAAGGGGACCTAGCCAACGTGTTGGCACCACCAGAACGTTTCTTACTGCATCGAAACCCTTGACGGGTCAAATTCCTTCCTCTCGGGCACCGCCATTCCTCCAGACCTGCCCAGCCCTGGCGTCTGTGGGCTATTTTTCGGATTTGTCAACACGGTCTGCCCGAGTAGTTTACCGCCAGTAGTAGTAGTTTCGTCCCCGTTCCATGTGGCCACGGGACCATTGGTGATCCTCTACCATCTTTTATCGCTTGGCTCCCCCCGCTTGACCCGCGCTTCCCACCGTGCCGATACCACTGCTACGCCTCTCCCTCCCGTACACATTGTCACCCGGGCCGCGTGCTAGCCACTGGCCTATTCCCTTCACCACTGCTCCACGGTCCTGACTATTGGGTCCGACCCGATCCTGCTAGCTTCTCATACTCCACCTACTCCCCCTGTTCCTCAGCCCCGCGCGTCTACACCTAACCCCTCCTCCCCTCCCTAACCGTTGGTCGCGTACGTCCCCTTCTCTGTTTATAGTTATCCGTATCATAGTCATTTAGCAAAACTAAGCGCTCGTTCTTTCCCCCCTTTCTACTATCCAACCGACCTCTACCGGCCTGTTCTCATTTACGCGACCCAAGCCCCGATCACCAGTTCCTCCATCCTCTGCGACCAAACCGATTCCCTCCTTCACAAGCCCCATTGCGATAGGCAACCACGCCATCACCTTCCCAGCTTGATTCTGCGGCTCATCCGACCAGTGACTACCGCATCCCTCGTCGCTGCGCCCCTTCCCCAGACGATCCCACCATGGCTGACGAGCCCCGCGAGTCCTACCGGCTTCGGAATCTCCTGCATCCAGAGCCAGGCGAGGAGGCGCCCTATTATCCGCCCGTGGGGACTTTCGAGAGCTCCGCTTCGCACCCACCGTCACGCTCCCCGATCCCCCCGCCCCACGACGACCACCGTCCTCCATCTTCATCCTACGGCCGCGAGGCTGACTACGAGACCGGTCCACCACCCAGGTTCGCCGATCCCTACTATAACGAACCCCGAGCCGACTATCCGCCAGACCCGTATGCTCGGTATGCTATCGGCCGTGACTCCTACGCCTACCATGACGAGCGCGAGTCCACCCGCCACCCGGTACACGCTCGCCATCGGGACATTGACTACTCGTACCCAAATGCACGTGAGCCCCCCCGGGCAGCCTATGACGCCCGATACCCCGAATTTTGGGACCGTCCCAACCCACGCGGCGAGCCCTACGGCCCATATGACGAGTACCCCCGGACTTACCGTGACGAGCGCGTCACACCCGCCGCAGGCCCGGCTGTCGGCTATTTTTCTCCCGAACGTGGTTCCGCCGAGGCACGGTACGCCGACCGCCCGCACCATTCTGATGGGGCACCAGCAGCGACATCGGTAGCCGCCCCCGGAGGCCGGGCTGCCATGTCCATCTCCAGCCTGCTGTTGAACGACGAGGCTCCCGCTCCTTCCACCTACCACAGCAATGTTCCCGGTGGATACAACGACCGGTACACTGAGCCTGAGGAGCACTACTACCGCTACACAGAGGACCAGTACGCTCGTCACGAACATGCTCCACGAAATTCGTACGCCGCCTACGATGACCGAGCCTCCGGGTACCCAACCGACCCGGCCTATGACAGTCACTACGCTGGGTACGAACACGAGCGGCATGCGGTCCGTCCCACCGACTACCCGGAATCGCCACGATACGCGCGGGAACACGCGGAGAGCCCTGGGCACGAATACTACGCTGAATCCACACGAACCTATGCTACTGACCGCGCCGAAGTCGGTTACCCTGAGACCCATCGCTACACGGATGAGGATCGCCGCCACGCTGACTACCACGGAAGCGTCGACGACACCAGCCCACGCACGCCCACCGAGCAATCACGCCACCCTGCCCACCCGGACCACCATGTCTCAATCGCCGATGATGTGGACGTTCCGACGGAAAGCGCGGAGGCGTCCGGGCCTGCTCCTATGATCACCTCCGGCAAGACCCGTCGCGGTCGTGGGGCCGCCCGGGCTACCCGGGGAGGTCGTGGGACCCGAGGACGAGGACGCGGCGGCCGAGTCCGCTGGAGCGAAGCTAACGCTGCTGCCCACAACGACGGTCGGGTCAAATCGGAGGCAGCGCATACTGCCGACTCCCGCCGGCTTGACGGGCTTCCGCACAGTGGCTCGTCCTCTGAAAGCTCCGACCGCCTTTCCCCAACCTATATCGAATACGCCACAAAGTGGCGGCGGCAGTCCCAGCGAATCCTGCGTGCCTATGAGGAAGCTTACTATGAGCGCGACCAAGAGCGGAAGGAGAACCACCTGAATGCTTACCTTGCCAATGGCCACAGCGATGAACTCGTGCAGCCACCAACGGCCAGTTATGACTACCCTTACGGCTCGGAGTTTGCGAATCAGCCTCACCCACCGCCATCCGTTGATTACGGTGACGGCCGGGACCCGCGCGAGGCTTCCGTGGACGGTGATCCGGACGACCCCACCCTGTTGCAGCGTCGGGCATGGGCGGTTGTCAGTCACCGCCAGGTTCCCAAGGTAGCGCGACATGCGACCACGAACCTGATGGTGCGTCAGCAGAGCTGCCGGCGGATAGCCCAGCACTGCCAGCGCGAGGTGCGCCGCGTGGCCGGTCGCTCCGCCCGCGAACGCCGTGACGTACAGCTGCGGGCCAAACGGGCGATGCGTGAGATGCTTCTATTTTGGAAGCGCAACGAGCGCGAGGAGAAGGAGGCTCGCAAGCGCGCCGAGAAGGAGGCCCAGGAACGCCTACGGATTGAGGAGGAGCGCCGCGAGACTATGCGCCAGAACCGCAAGCTCAACTTTTTGATATCTCAGACCGAAATCTTTAGTCACTTCGTCGGCGGGAAGTTGGGAGCCGGCGACGACAAGACCGAGGGACCGGCTACCGCGGCCCCCTCCGAGCCTGCTGGCGATGCTGAGGAGGCCACCTTCGACGATATCGACTTTGACGGCGAGGACGAAGCTCAGCTGCAGGCACGGGCCCGGCAAAGTGCCCAGCAGGCCCTCGCCCGCCAGCAGAACCAGACCCGGGCCTTCGACGCCAACCGACAGGAACTGGGCGCTCAGGACAAGGACCGGGGCCTTAATGTCGACGTGCACCTGCTGGACGAGATGAATTTCATGAACCCGTCTAGCATGCCGGCCCAGAACGCCATCACCCAGCCCCGCCTGCTCATGTGTCAGCTTAAGGAATACCAGCTGAAGGGTCTGAACTGGCTGGCCAACCTGTACGAGCAGGGTATCAACGGCATCCTGGCCGACGAGATGGGCCTAGGTAAGACGGTGCAGTCTATCTCGTTGCTGGCCTACCTGGCCGAGGTGCACCACATCAAGGGGCCCTTCCTCGTGGTGGCCCCGGCGTCCACCCTGCACAATTGGCAGCAGGAGTTGACGCGGTTCGTCCCGTCCTTCAAGGTACTGCCGTACTGGGGGAACCAGCGCGACCGCCAGACCCTGCGCAAGCTGTGGACCAAGCACTCGCTGTACACCGCTGACCCGCCATTCAACGTGTTGGTCACGTCCTACCAGATGGTCGTGACGGACGAACGCTACTTTGCCCGCGTCAAGTGGCAGTACATGGTCCTGGACGAGGCCCAGGCCATTAAGTCGTCCACCAGTACCCGCTGGCGCACCCTCCTGGGCTTCCCATGCCGCAACCGACTCCTGCTCACCGGTACGCCCATCCAGAACTCGATGCGGGAGCTGTGGGCCCTCCTCCATTTTATTATGCCCACCCTTTTCGACTCGCACGACGAGTTTAGTGAGTGGTTTGCCCGCGACATTGAGAGCCACGCTGAGAACAAAACCGGCCTCGACACCCACCAGCTAAGCCGTCTGCACATGATCCTCAAGCCGTTCATGTTGCGGCGCATCAAGAAGCATGTCCAGAACGAGCTGGGCGACAAGATCGAACTCGAGCTGCGGTGCAACCTCACCGCTCGCCAGCGCCGTCTATATGCCGGGCTCAAGTCGCGACTCTCCGTCACCGAGCTCCTGGCCAAGGCAGCTACCGATACCTCCGAGGGCAACGAGAGTCTGATGAACGTGGTCATGCAGTTCCGTAAGGTGTGCAACCACCCGGAACTGTTTGAACGTGCTGAGGTCGAGATGCCCTACGCTTTCAATACGTTTCCCATCACCCCTTCGGTTGCCCGCGCCGGGGACCGCGTCGCGGTGCCCTACGTGAGCCGGAATTTCGTGCAGTACCAAGTTCCGGGCCTCCTGGTCCGCGCCGGGGGCCTGTTGAACCGCATGGGGCCGGCTAACCCATCCGCCGCCGCTCGCCACCGAGTCACCCACGCCCTGCTGGGCCTGTGGCACCCTGACCGGATTCATGACAACCCAGCAGCGTTTGGGTTCGCCCCACTGGCTGACTACGGCGCCACCGAGCTAGCCCACGCGGCTAGAGACGCACCTAGGGACCGCTGGTCGGCGCACCTGGCGCGCCAGGACCGCCAGGCTTCCCGAATCCAGGCTTTCCGGGCCGCCAATTATGAGCCGTTCAGTCTTTTACTCCCGGGGGCCCCCGACGCCGGCGGCGAGGTGTACCGCGCCCTGGCCGATCCGGCCGCTCTGCTGGCCCTCCGCCGGACAGTTACCGAGGCCCTTCCCGCGGCCTACCTGAACCGAGTTAGCCCGGCCTACCGACCGCCCGTCCTCGCGCCGGCCATCACCATGGTCAGCGCCGACATCCGGTTCAATGCTGACCAGCGCCGCCTCCGATTCGACCCGGACGTGCGCGCGGCCCTCGTCGCCCCGCAATGTGCGCCCTGGTCTGCCCCTTGGGAGGCCCCAGTCGACCTCAGCTCGCCAGCGCGCCGCGCCGGGCTCACCTCCATCTGGATGCCGGCAGCTAACAAGCTTATTGCCTACTCGGGCAAAATGATGCTCCTCGACCGTCTACTGGCCAAGCTTAAATCCGAGGGCCACCGCGTCCTGGTCTATTTCCAAATGACCAAGATGCTGGATCTGATGGAGGAGTACCTTATCTATCGACAGTACACCTACCTCCGGCTGGACGGTTCGAGCAAGATTTCGGATCGTCGTGACATGGTGACGGACTGGCAGACTCGCGATGATATCTTTATCTTTTTGCTCAGTACCCGCGCCGGTGGTCTCGGCATCAATTTGACGGCAGCCGATACGGTCATCTTTTACGATTCGGATTGGAATCCCACCGTGGACCAGCAGGCCATGGACCGCGCCCATCGGCTGGGCCAGACCCGTCAAGTCACTGTGTATCGGCTACTGACCCGTGGCACCATCGAAGAGAAGATTTTGGTGCGCGCCCGCCAGAAGGACGAGATTCACAAGGTGGTCATTTCCGGTGGCGATTTTAAGCAACAGGTCGATTTTAAGCCCAAGGAGATTGTGTCGCTGCTGCTGGATGATGCCGAGCTAGGACCCAGTGCTGGTGACGGTACGACAACCGGGGCGGAAGCCGTAGATGTGACCGCCGCCGGAAGTGGAGATGGGGCGGGTCTGAAAGACGGAGTACCAACAGGAACAGATGAAGCGAGGGGTAATGACCAGGCTGTGCCATCCCATGGCCCAGCCGCTGCCAAGACGGGCGAGGAAGGCGACGAATCGGTCCCCACGGCCAACCCGCGGCCCGCCTCGTGGCAAGAAGTCGTTCAACGCCCACTCGTCACGTCTCGCACTCTCGAACCCCGACTCCCAACAATCAACCACCTCGACGAGCTATTTGATAAGTACCTCCAGGCCCCCACCTCACCGACGCCCTCAGCGGCCAACTCGGCTACCGCCGGCAAGCTGGGGGGCGGCACGGGTACGGCGGCGGGGCACATTCCCACTCTGCGGACGCCAACGCTCAAATCACGGAAGCGCGGACCTAATAAGGCTAAGGTGGCCGACGGGGACGGGTCGACACCGCCGCCGGCGACTAAACGCGTACGCCAAACCAAAAAGAAGGACAGTGCAGGCGCAGTTGCGACCGGTGAAGTTTTATCGGCTACCCCAGCAGAGACCCCGTTGGCGGCCGAGATTGCACCAGACGTAGCGGTTGCTCTGCCAGCGCCACCCACAGCGGTTGCGACGGACGATCCGACGGTCAACTAAGGGAGGAGGGGTTTCTTTTCTTTATTAGCATTTACCCTATTCGACCTACAGGTGCGATGCTCTCCCCCCCCCACCCCTTTTTTTTCGCAACTATGCGCCCACTTTAATTTTTTTTATTATTGACCGTGCAGAGATTTTTTAATTATATATATCTCCCACCTTGTACTTTCTCTCGTTCTACGACTACGCATGTACTTA
>JANBPT010000819.1:0-21660 GCA_027575765.1 Tieghemiomyces parasiticus
GAGAAGTACAAGGATTTCGGCGCTAACCTCGAGTTCATCACCAACCGCTCATCCGAAGGCGCCCAGTTCGTTAAGGGTTTCGGAGGCATGGGCGGCTTACTCCGCTACAAGGTGGACTTTTCGCAGCTCGTGTACGACGAGGACGACGAGGACTTCTGGGAGGATTAAAGCACGATTGTCCTTGATCGAGTATTCTGTGACAACCATCGCCCATCAGTTCGTTATGGTCATTTTGACGCCGACATTTTTGTTTCTGCATCTGCAGGCCTACATTCTACTGCTCCTATACATACCCTCACATGCATTTTTATTGGCCTGATGCCTCCCGAGCCGGGGTTAGAGCTGTCCTGTATCGTCGTACTGCTTCATCCATTAACTGCGCTATATTTCCTGCTTCCCAACATGAAACGGCCTATGATAATAGTAAAACCGGGTCTACCCATTTATACGGCAGTTTAAGCTACTGGGGTCCGCCTGTTTAAAGCAGGGCAGTGGTGGTAGAATTATAGGTGATAGCGGCCGGTGCAGCGCGGGCCTCCTCCCGCGTCGTCTGGCCTGCCACAAGCCATCGGGGGAGGGAAACACATCTGAGGTCATCACGGCTATACTCAGGAGTTCATAGGCAGTTCTTCGTTTGTGTCGGCTACCACGGTACCCGAGATGGTTTGGACCTTGCTAGGGCCAACTATCGCCTCTTTCTGCAGGCTATTCATGACGTGAGCGGTAGTCCTAAACCAACATTAAACTTACCAAAATAAAAATGGACACGCTCTACAATGCAGGACGTGTGGCCATAGGTGTTGAAGATACCGCCTCCGCTGTTGGGAAGACTCTCAGTACCCCCATCGGTGTACTTTTAAAATCTGGAACTGCCAAAATCGGAAAACGGCCGGCTGGTACACCAAATTTTTCCTGTTTAGGTGGTTTGAACCGCATTCCTTTGTCCGTGTTTGATATTTGTAGTCCGTGGTTTATTTTTTTCCTGGCACCTGCCCAGATAAGAAACCAAGTATTTACCATATATAGACATCAGTATGGTGATGGACCTTCCACCAGGACGCAACGTGTTCCACGGCCTGTTCGTCCCTTGTTCAATAATCTTCCTAAAGGAAAATGTAGTTGACGAAGCGAGGCAGCCCCCCGGACGAAGGCCGGTGGGAGTTCAGTCGGTCTTTGATATCGCCGACCGATGCCCATTTCCTAGGATGGTTACTTTGGGGGCTATACACCACTGCCACACATTACAAGTCTGCACGGATTACGGCTGGTATTTCCACGTCGAGGCACCCCATGTCACCACAGCGGTCTACCTTGGGTCGAGATGGATGGGGCGTGACAATGCCAAAATGAGGTGCCAACCTTGTAAGGGGTCGACTGGATCCATCGACGTTCGGGCCGCGTCGCCTTGATGAGCTGGACAGGAGTACCAGGGGCCAGGGGTGACCAATTAGTCATGACATTACCTACATAGCGCAGAGCCTTCATGTAAAGGGCGATGGGGTCTAGGCTGACGCAGACTAGCCACCTATCTGAGTAATGGCCGCACCCGTTAACAGGAACAGTCGAAGCCATTGAAGAAGTCACTCTACATGAGGTGCATATGCTGGGCTGCAGTACAAGTATCACTTTTTAACTTATACGCGACGTGCATTAAGAAAGCTGCTGATGTTCAGGATGGTTGGTCAACACTGATCGACCACGGCACTTTGGATCATCCGCTCTTTACTTTTCCCGCCTCGTTCCTCTCAGGATGTACCACCCGCCGGTCCACAGCCATCGTCTATAAGCGGCCAGCATTGCCCCGCGCCCAGTGCCCTGCCGGCCGAGAAGGGAGCGACGGCTATGGAAAGGTGGACGGTTAGCTCTGAGGGTGAAATGACTTCGGATACGACCCTGCGCCCACACCCCTGTCAATAGAAAATAGACACAGGTCCCAGCACCACCTTCGCGCTGGTTTCGGTACAGGTCTTTAGCCTTTGCCGGCCACTTTAGCCCGCGATGATGCGAGGGTAGGGTAGGAATGGATTGGCGGTGCAGAGGGGCCATGGCACCGGGCACGTCGCTACCGAGCTGACACTTGTCATCCTGGACCTAGCATATGCACCTATCCCCGCTCCTGCGACGCCTTGCCGCGCTTCCTCATCCCACTGGAGAGCATAGACTGTACATTACCACTCCCACTCTCTACCCTCCCTCATTCCCCTCCCACTCCACCTTAATTAATGACGGAGCAGTAACGATCCCACCCCTGGTCACTCTTTTTTCTGGGTAACTCTACTCACATACACGCACTTACACCCCTTTCCGCTTTATACGTTGCTAGACCTCCCCCTATAATAGGCAAGGATGAGGGGCCATACCTACGACCACGACTCAGGGTAGGGCGATTCGTCACCTTGCAATCGGGTTAGTGTGGGCAGCTTAGAGCATCAAGCCCCGTCGGCATCACTCGGTCCTTGGCTGGTCCTCTTCAACACGGTACACGTCAACTGCGCGTTTGAGGTACGAACGGCACTATGCGCCTATACCCTAACACGCACTTTAGACGCGAAGAAAGTGGGATTCCACTTCTTGCCCGGAATGGAGACTTCGTATGCGCATACATCCTGTGACCATGTAATTGGCGTAGCCGGGCCATGGGGAGCAGGAACCCCTCCCCTCCTCCACTTTCTCTCTGTGCACTGCTGACCGTTTTCTTTTGGCTTCCCCGCGTGGTCTGGCGCCTCCCACACAGGCTCTGACTGTGTCCATTCGTCGCCTGTGACGTTCACCAGATGTACCGCATACAGTTTGTATCTGCGACTCGACCCGACTCTCTCCTCTTTCACCCACGGCTGCACATCAGCGTATTTAAACCAACCTTCAGCCGGCTCTCAGCCCCCGTGTCCGCCCATTCCTCATTATCCGCTTTCCCACCCCTATCGACAACCTCATGAATCCTGTGGCTTAGCGGTCATGGTCCGCACATCTTCGAAGCCCGCGTATTTTCTTACTCTCCCCCCCCCGTCGGTCGATGTAACTCGCTGTGAGTAATCAACCCGTCTAGAACCGCCGCGGGCGTGCCAAACTCTCCTTATTAGCCTGCCCTCCTCCCAATACGGTATTAGAGCTTGTCTCAGTCACTAGTTTTGTCTATATCTTGACGCTCCCTAGCACCATCCCCCCTGCGCTTGGCTCGTTCGCACACATCCACCCGCAGAGCAACCTTCTTGCATTTTTCCCATGCGCCCGGCTTTGGACCTCTCACCAGGTAATTGATTGGACAGGTCCACCTGTTTACGGCCTATTTACCATCCACTCCCTCACCCGTTTGTCCTTGCCGTATTTTTCACATTGCCCTTTCGGCACTGATCCTCCTCCGTCCCCTTATTTTATTCGAGGCTGCTATCCCTGTTCGCCCTTCTATAGCAATAGCGACCTCACGACTGTCTCCCCTCCCACCTGCATGGTACTTGCGCACGCACCCTTTTCCGGTTCCTAGTACACCACTCCTGTGCACCCTCCTCCCAAGTGACCACCTCCCCTCTTTCTCGACCCTCACCCTTCTATTTATTAGATTCCTCGTTCCAGTTCCTACCCGTCCCATTCGCTACCTCTCATTCAAGTATCCTTTCTGTATTATGGTTACGCAACGCACCAAGTAACTTCAGCTCCGCTTTATATATATTACCCCTCCTTTCGCATCTCTTACCCAATGACAAATCACCACTGTCTCTGCCAGCCTCGTTTTCGTTTCGGCTTCCTCCTTCACAACCTAGCCTTGTTGGCCCCCTAAGTTGGCGTGACAAGGTCTATACGCTTTTGTCTCGACCAGGTGATTTTTTTTGCTGGCTTCGACGTTTACTGCGCCCTGTCTATTGAAGGGCCTAAATGCTTTTATCGCCAAAGTTTACTGCAACCTTTTTACCTATTCCCTCTACCTGCGCTGCTTAGCCCGTGTATACTGGGCTTGATCGACTGGCGCCAAGGTCCAGTTGCCCCCCCCCTTATCCTCTCCTTTCTGCTGGTTGACGGCCTGACCAAGAACTTTCCTACCCCTTGGGCTTCACGCCTTACATCTCCCCCTCACTGACTGTCGCCTAGTGCTAACCTTACCCCTGATTCCCTCCTATTTCCTCCTCCACTCGGTCCACAGTACAGCTGACCATCCTATTCTGTTACTTTCCCACCACTTGGTAACGGTTTACTCCGCCGCCCCCCCCCTAGATACCCCCCGCCTATATTCCCACCGTTAGCCGGTGGCTTTGAACCATGCTTCATCTCCCCTCTAATAGCCTCATAAGTCACCAGCCGTCTACCCGGCCACCGAGTCCACCCCACGCATCGCGACCTTCCCCTACCAGGGCCAAAGAACCGCCCAAGGCCGCGGCCGCAGCCACCAAGACCCGCCGTGTGTGCGACCACTGCGCGGCCCGTCGGTTCCGCTGTGATGGCCAGACACCCTGTGGGAGCTGCCAGCGTCGCCTCTACAACTGCCACTACAGCCCTTTCGCTAAGCGGAAACCACGTCTGCTGCCGCCCAAGGACAAACTACAGGGCTGTCATTCCTTCGTGCTGGGCTCCGACCAGGCCGCTGGGGCGGTGGTCCAAACTAAAGGCGTGACTGTCGCTTCAGTTTCAGGCAAGGCCTCCTATCCTTCCACTACGCCTGCCGCCATATCTGGCTGCGTCGTGCCCTTCACCGCCCCACGTTCCCCGTACTCTAGTTCATCCTCCACCTCACCACAGGCCGCCCCGGTCACCGTGCTTAGGCGAGTACACCGCCAGCCTGGACCCCTCCACCACCACCCGCTACCCAGTTCCCAAAAGGCCTCTGATCACGAGCCGTCTGCATCCACGGTAACCATGATCGACTACAAGGACAGTGACTGGCTCCAGATGGCCTCTGACCGCCTCGACCACCTCATGGGCCGGCTCAGCCAGTTCATGACGGGCCTTCGCGCTGGCGATTTAGCCAACCCCATCGAGTTTGTTGAGGCCATGCAGTGGCCGCCTTCGCCGCCCTGTTCTCCGGAACCCGAGTTGGACTGGTCGACCCCGCCTCCAACGAGCCTATCCCCGACACTGCTCAATTCCGAGGATGTGTTCTTCCACCCCGGCCTAGTCTACCCGCTGATCCGGCACTTCTTTGACAACTTTGTTCGTTTCAAGCCCCAGTGGCAGAAGCAACGATTTATGCGGCGTCTCGGTCAGGAACAGGTGCCTCGCTGCCTCCTTGCCAGTATGCTAGCCTACTCGGCTCAGATGTACAGTCACCCGGAGCAGCACCGTTCGCACTTTGAGGTATGCGTCACCGAGTACACGCGCCGTGCCGAGGCCCTCATGCTATCTGAGATGGAGCACCCCACGTTGGACACTTTGACTTCCGCCCTTCTGCTATGTCTAGTCGGCTGCAACTACTGTGAAGTCGAAAAGATGGACACCTTTGGTTCCATGGCCCTGCGGCTCATTTTCCGGATGAACCTGCACCGCCTCGACGCGCCACGTGGGCCCGGGATGAACTCAGTCTCGGTCAGTAAGGCCGACCGGCTGATTCACGAGCTCCAGCGCCGTACCGCTTGGGGCGTCTTGTCCGTCTGCTCCATTGCGCGCCTACTGGGAAAGATCTCGTACACCTTCGACATTGACACATTCTGCATGAATGAGGTGGACGACCGCATCCTGCAGTCCCTCACGCACGCACTCAACGTCCAAGACGGGCTCCCGGCGCTCATCTGGCCACTGTTTAACCGATCGTTCGGGCTGCGACCTAGCAACCAACTAGTGGGCATTGCCTCTCGGCTAACCGATGACCGCCGGCGGCAGACCCTCGGGATCCCCGTGGCCATGTCCGCCATCCAGTCAACCAACAGAGACCTCGAGGTTTGGTCCCGCGACCTCCCCGACCCCTATCGCCTGGACCGAACTTCTACACGCAACCGATACACCAAGACGCAACCCGTCGTCCTGGACGGCCTGATGCATTGCCTGTTCTACCTATGCATCTACTACAACAATTCATCCCTGTTGCTGGACCCGATGCGGGCCCAACATGCGCCGGCCGTCCGCGAGTGTGAAGTTATGACCCGCACCTCCCTCCGAGTCATGTCTCGGGACCTTATGGTCCCGCTGCGCAGCGTGCCGCTGGCCCTCCGCCCGCTCAACTGCTTCTTTTACGGGTATTACGGGCTTCAAGCCTGCCTTCACAACGCGGCGGCCACCGGTTCATTGGAGACCAGCGACTTGATTCCGCTCATCAACGATGTGTACCATCTCATGGCAGAGTACACCATACACTCGAAGTTTAGTGTGGCATTGGTGGAGTCCTTGCCCACCATGCTGGGCCGCTATAACGTTGAATGGACCCCCCCAGCCTCGGTCTTGGAGATGATTGATCGTGAAGAGGGCGAGAACTGTAAGGCTGATGACCCATAACCTCGCTTCATGATATTTTAGCCCCTCCTTCCCCCCTACCACCACCACCACCATTTTTTGCATCTGCATCCAGGGTTGAAGAAGGGGAAACGGGAGGGTATTGGGGGATTAGGTCGTATCGATGTACGTTAATATTTACCAAGTAGTCTTATGATTCAGTTTCAACCGATTTTCCCGGGTCAGTTGTTCGTACCACATTTGTACGGGTTCTATACCTTTTTCCTGTCCGCAACGTTCCTTACATGCCATAGGTTAGGCCAACTCCACTGGATAAGTTGCGCCAATTTACCAGCCTCTGGCCAGTGCGTTGTGGCTTTTTTGGGCCGATATGTGTCCCTGTAGTTTTACTTATACTCTCACTTACCTTTTTCTTAACTCACCTTAATATACATGGATTTCAAATGATACGATATGATGTTCGTTGGCTAGGCCATTGAGCTAGGAAGACAGGCATGGTACGTGTGGCCTAAAACGAATGGTGGGCTGGATGGCGATAACTTTATGGTAGACCTCGGCTGTGGTGTGAAGGTAGATGCTGGACATTGTTTTGGCTTGCACAAACGAAGGCTAGTGGTTATATAATATATCATAAGCCTGGGGTTTAGGACATAAGCTCTTCGAGGATGAGCGACACCCATTTGATGCCGAACGGTGCATGGATGAGGATAATATTAGGAGCAAATCTAGGTACATCCAATCCAAGTATTGTCATGTACCTCTACGCCCGTAGGCTACCAGACTGAGACGAAAGTGACAGATCCTCGATACCGTGAAGGCCAAGGTGAGAATAAGCAACACGAGTTGGGCAAGATTACCCCTTCCCACTCTAACCATGCCAATCACAGTGCTTAAGCCGACAGGTGAAGGCAATGCCCTCCAGTCCAAGCCGCTTGTCGACATTTGAAGGGTCCGAAAAGGGATAAAAATGTACAATATGTTTGGCCAATTATATTATGGGTTAGGATTAAAATGGTGGCTCCTCGTTCCCATGCGGCTGGGATCGGAGCAGCAGGCCGGAAGCCTGTATTGCGCGTGGATCATGGGGAGGAGCAGTATGAATGGGAGGGAGGGGGGGTGGAAAGATGTGGCAGTGTGAGCGAATGGACGTGTGCTGTGGCTAGACCACGTCCTCAACAAGGTGTGAGGTGGTGGTGGGGGGAGGGCGTGGATGGCTGCAGGAGGACTAGACAACGAACCCAGAAGGTGTTGAGCACATCCCACCTGCACTACCTTACACATTTCTTTTTACGCTGTCGACGGGAGCACCGACCCAATATTTCAGAAACTGGTGGACCTATTGCGCCCCACTTACAAGACCGTCCGGGTATACGGTCGCTCAACGGCTTGGTCACCCTGAAGAACGAAAGCGAATGATGAGGGGTGGTGCGCTTTTATACATTCATATGTATTATCGGCCCAAACAGCAGCCCGAGCATGCTACTAACGGTTTCCACATGGTTATCATGGCTTACTATTACAAGAGGTTTGCCCTTTCCTGTGACCCATAGTCTACAGCGTATCATATTGTTCCTCTCGACCTCCGACTGCCCCAATTCCCAGAACCCCGTCATCGAATTTTGGTATCATAAACCCCAATCGCTGGGTGTTAGCAAATGAACCTTCCACTATAGCCTTTTTTGATTTATCTTCCATCCAAAGTGGATTCATGGGTGTGGAGGGGGTGGGAGGGGGGGGGGTTCCGTATGGCGAAAGGATTGGTATCGGGTTGAGTGGGAGGGGGAGAGCTGCAACTTGCCCACGACCATAGGACAAGGGCAAGTGTGGATGAACACATTCCAAGCGCATGATGACAGCCACTCACCGTTCATTGTGGACCCGGACTGTCATAATAGTATGGGATAATCGCGCACGTTCATTTCGCCCATTGGGTGGCCAAAAATCTATAAAATACAGGTAATCAGGAAGCAGTACATACGCCGGTGGTGGGCATTCCGAGCCGGCCCAACCCCTCGACATGTAAAGAAGACAAGCCGGCTGTCCTATTGCGTTCTCAGCTGTCATATGCTGTGCGTCGAACAGTATGATGTGAGAACGTTCACATTTCCTTGATTTTTTCGAACGGCTGCCATGGGGTTGTGGAATTGAGTGTGTACCTAGCAGACATTCTACCCATTGCTATGAAGACTTTAGATGAGTATCGCTACGGCCAACCACCTACAGCCCGCGTAATGTGTTTGCCTACTGAGGCGTGAGAGGAGGTGAGGTGGTTGTTCATAGTGCACTATCACTGGTTGAAACTGCATCCCTCTTATTTCCCAGGGTAAGGGATATGGGTACGAACTGACGCCTCCAGATACCAAGGACGGGTTGCAATGGTTAATCGGGGTTAGCCTTAGGCCTACAACGTCCATTCACGTGGAGGGACTTGTAGCATATTCTGCTGTAGATGCCACCATGATGGGGGGAGGGGGTAAGTACGGATTTTGGAAAAGAGGCGGCTGCATCCACTGCTTTGTAATTGGACACACCCTGAACCACGTTTCATTGGAGCGTCTCATACCAGTGGCCCGGATCTACGGAGGGTGGGTGGGGTCCGAAGCGAAATGGAGGGGAGCATAATTCAATCTGGACAAATAGATTCATCTGATAATGTGAACCACTAATAACCTGTGTGAAAAAGGCTTGGCTTATTGATGTGCCCTTATTTCGGCCCCTCAAGACACATACGAGCCGAACGGACCACCCAGTCACAGTGCGCCCTTTAGTTGCGGATGAATGGATGGAATGTTCCTCCGTTTGCGCTAGCGTGGCTGCGGCTCCGACGCTTCCTCGTTCCACCATCATGAAATCGCAATAGTTGACCTCCGTTCTTCCGTGTGGCAAAAAAAAATCGTCTCAGATGATAAGTAGTGGTTGGGTAGTAGGGGGGAATCGGGGCCAGCCGCAGCCATTGCCAAGCCTTTGAAATCCCAATGGCCCGGCGGGTCGGTTGCAAGGAGGGAGTGTGCTTTAACTCTCCATTACCTCAGCAACCGTGCTGATACCCTGGCCCAGGATCTATCAGCGCAGCTAATTGTTGATAATAGCATCAGAAAGGTGGATGGGTCAAACAAACCGCGTACGCCATGGCCCCCTTGTCACCCTGACCCTACTCATTGGCTCGATTACTTGGTAATTGTGCTCTTCTTACCTGCGACCCATGGCGCTGATCTCTCGTCGCCACCGCGATTTCCCCACTTATCCTTCGTTACCGCCTAGTCGATTTTCACACCTATACTGGGTGGTACTGCCACCAGCACACCTTTACCAACACTATTCCATCCATTTGAGGCTGCCATTGTTAGGTGACATCAAAGCACTGGGCAGCAGTGAACTCACCGCCAAGCTCTGGCTGGTGGGGATGAGAAAAAAGATGGTGGGGTGTGTTCACAAGACATATCTGCAAGGTTGTTCGATGCCGATTTAATGAGGTCATCAGAGTAGATCAGCCCTCCTTGGCCCCATCTCCACCTATTACGTTTGGGTACGAGGCAGATGTATACAGTTGAGCACGGCGGGAGCGGTCATGCACGCGCTTCGCTTGCTAGGTATGTAGTCTTTTCATCGTGCTAAGCGCTTGAGACCCGTCCTTGGTACGACCGTCCTATTGCGGTGGAAGAATCGGGGGGGGGGGTATACGCGCGGGGCGACAGGGGGCTGATGGCCCCTTGGAGACTGCAAGTCTAAGTGGCGTATCCTGCATCCGGCGCCACAACTCTGCAGCCCGTGCAGACCCCAATATAAGTTTCAAAAACTGCTAGCTGAGGAGATGCGGATAGAACGGACAGCGACGCTGGCACATTTTGTGGCACATCACTTCCATATCGGACACTAGACGGCCGCGTCGTCCCATTGCACCACCGCTTGAGCGGTAACCCTTTAAGCCAATCCGTATGGATGAAACTAGGCAGCCGCATTCAGTACCGAGCTGCTCCGCAAATTATTCGTGATGACAGGGTAGGCAGATGCTGACCATATTATATTTGCTTTGCCCCACCCGTCTATAGATCGCGCCGTTAGGATTTCATTGGCACCGCCGAGACTTAGAACATGGATGGGTCAGGATTTGTCGGGCGTATGATAGGCAGCGGTCCTTTCCATTGGTGGCCCGCGGCCCATCTCTCCTCCGCTCGATGGCTTCTGCCATCTTGTCTCCTCCGGGTCAGGGAATGTCCAGGATGGGAAACTAGGCGTACGACCCTATAGGCGAACGGGCCATACCCCTTGGTCGGCCCAAACGACCAACGCTGCCCATGGCCGGTCCCATACGGTATAGGATTGGCACAACGGGGTATGCACAGGTGGTGAAGTAGAGGAGATCCAGCCACTCAGGGACCCGTTAAGCGGGAGATCGACCCAGTAGTTTTGCTGGGTCTAGTCCGCCTATCTCCCATCGCTGTGCAGCGCTTGGATACGACCCCGTTTGCCGATTAGGGGGCAGTGGATGGGAGGCGCTGCGAGAAGCTCGTTGGAAAGGTAACGACGGGCAGTGATTGGGCGGGAATGCGAAGCGTGGTTGAAATTGGTTGAAGGATAATTTGGCGCCCGCTTTTCTGGCCTCTCACATTCCATGTCTCGGCACGAGTCACCCCCGCTGTTGCTGTTTTAGAGACCCAGGGTGTGTGCGTGATTGTGTGTGGGGAGATTGCGAGACGTGTAAGGTCTTTCGGCGGTTGTCAAACCGATGATGGGCACCAGGTAGGCCCGAACGCACAAAACACGAGGAGGGCGAGGCTAGCACACGGCCCAATCAGCCGAGCTACTCATCGACCACGGCCGGGGAGCTAGTCGTCCCACCTTCCAGGCCCTTCAACGCTAGCCAACAAGCAGGCGGAACTACTTGGCGGTTATTGGAACGCACAGTGGCCCTTAGCCCTGTTCTTCCCCTCGCCCCGAGCGCCGGTACGTACAGTTTTGTAGTGAACATAGGGCTCTAACTGTCCCCGCACTCTATTCATCGAGGCGCGGTGGTGCGGTGTCCGGCCCTCTATGCTCATTTTTTATGATTATTTTTCGATACACGTCCGCTCGGTAGACGACGACAAGGACAAAGCAAGCTATGATCGATAGATTCATCATCGATTACACCTCCGCTACTCCGATCGTAAAGGGTGCTGTCGCGCCGTCTCCCTCCACCCCACCCGTCAGGCAAGTGGGTAAACGGGGCATAGGGCCACCTCTTGTTGCCCCTTTAGGAAGGTAGCGCGGTATTTTATACGATGTATGCTTTCGCCCCGACTATGCTCCGCCGGACGCCCTTTAAATACCATACTACGCCCGGTCAACCTCCCTTTTCGCGTTTAGGGCTTGCCCTTCGATTATTTTGCCGTAAGCTCCGCGCCACAGCGTCGTCCCAATTTGGATATTCAATCACTCCGCCCCATTCCCCTGCTCTCGGTCGTTTATACTTTTGGCTCGACACCCCTACTCCTAGTTATATGATAAGCTCTGCTGTACCCCAACCTGCCCCTCTATGTTCAGGACCTTTCACTATTTATATCTTTGGCGGAGCGTTTGTGCCAACGATTCCGTATTATGGTTATATTCACTCCTCCTCCATCATAACCAGCCTATCGTACTTCCACATGTTACTTTGCCTATCTAGTCCCCATTATTCCATCCTGGCTATCTGCTAGTACCACACGGTCGCTTGCGCCTCCTCCCGTTGTTACCACACTAGCTTTTGTTCGCTATGGCCCTAACCTCGCTGGTGGGATTTTTTTGGACAGGTATTTCCTCCTTATATTAAGTTATTTTCCCACATGGTACTTTTTTCGATATTAATTTCTAGATATTTTTTCCCGCCCGCCATCTCCCAAGTTTAATCACGCTAACTGATTAGCATTGCCAAGTTTGCAACAAGGCTGGACAAGCCAAAACCCATGAATTCGGGCTTAAGGTTTTTTTTCTCCACCCAACGCGTCGACCCCCTCTCAATATATGCGCCCTGCTACTCTTCCCTTTCGATCTGCCCAGGCCCTATCTCTTCTACTGTGAGATTAGCTTTCCCCCTCCCCCCTCGCGCCCTTCGTTTATGCACGGTCTACTCAGCACCCCTTGCCCCTACCCTGTTTTCTGGCTACCATCTGCCCAGGCAGCGCTATTTACACCTCCCCTGACCGCTTGTCATCGGTATGAGCCCTCGCTTGTCACCTCTCTTCACCCCCTGCCTGTGTGTTTCCTCCTTCGGCCGCTGTATCTGATTCACAACACACAACAGCACGCGCTGTCGTGGCAACCTCCCTCTTCCTACTCCATTGTCTCTAGTTGCAATTGCCGACCTGCACCTACCCCCCCTTCACTTCCCTAATGTGTTCAGGGTCGGTGATTCAGTCCGACGTGCTCCACCCTTTACTGACTCGTGGTCAACCCCTGAGCCCGTACCTATTCATTACCTCGGGCGGGTTATGAATTAGCCCTTCGGCCCCCAGCATTCTGGTACCTGACTCCGTGGAGTACTCTGATAGCCCTCCGTTACCCGGCCGTCCGTGCGGTCATTTTCCCTATACACCCCTTTATCCACGTTTGGTACCCCAATACGCCACCCTTCAATTGTATTCCGAATTCCGGTGGCTGCGTCGTTTAGTTAGTGAGGCAACTGACCTTGCACGCACCGCACGGTCGCTTCGGACTTACCCTATATATTCGTCCAACGTCACACTTTGTCCAGTCCCCTCAGGTAACTAGCACTCGACCTCCTTCCCGCACTCGTTTTGCTTGCCCGGTGTAAATTTTTTGTAATTATTTGGAATCCTGGATTATCTTTTCTCGTTCCCTAACCATCGCTGCCTTGATCACCCCTTTAAATTCGGTTATTTTTTGTCACGACCCCCCCCCCCGCACTGTGTCACGTTCAGGTATCCTTGGTGGGTCGGTGCAACCCGATTATCCAGCCTTAGCGTGGTATAAAAATCCCAGTAATTGCCATCGCCCTGTAAAAGGCCGTCAGCTGGTGTGTATGTGTCGACTCCACCTGGACGCTTACTAGTAGTAGTGAGTCTCCCCACCTTTATCGTATCTGTCTGGGGTATCCTGTTCGGCTCTCAGAAGGCTTGGCACTCTCATGCGGTTTTGGGGCAGCATATGTACCCCCTTGCTTTCGTCTCCCATCGCCTTGCTACCTGCTGCGGATTCGCCCCCCCCCCTGCCTTTGCCGTGCACGTCCCACCGCCGGCGACTTCTGCGATAGGCTCGGTGCGTATTACCATATCTAAAACTATCCCCTCCCCTTCCTTTACCCCGCTCCCCGGGTATATCTGGCATATCGGCCAGTGTGCAGCGCTTCTTGAGCGATAGGATCGATCGTTTGGCCCTGCACAGCCTTGCCCGCGTCCTGTTATTGGGCCGCGTGGATAATTGTACCAATTTTCCGGCCTCTCACGTGGGCCCGATTATTGGGTTTCACTTTCGGATATAAGTTCGGCGGCCGCTCCTCCCTTCCTCATTTCTGTGCCATCTTCCTGCCAAGCCTCTCAGCCTGCCCTCCACCTTCTCGCGCCCTAGGCTCTCTCCGTCCCCGTTCGCCCACGCACGAGCGTCTTTATCCAAGAGCGCCCCCCCTTCCCTGTTCCCTATCTAGCCCTCCCGTGTGTTGGCCGTCCGCTGCCCGCTGCCTACCACCCCTACTCCCCGGGCCCTTCACACACTCATCCTCTCCAGTATCTTTGACTGCCACTTCCCTCCTCCTGTACATTCAGCGCCTCTGGGCCGAACTTCTACTGCCCTGCCCTTGCTGTGGCTGCCGCGACTACTGCGGGCCGCCTGCACCCAACCCACTAGCGAGGGGGGGAGCTGCCCCTCCTCTCCCCATCATATTGTGACCTATCGTGTGCCTCTAGGGACGTCTGGCTCTCCTCTCTGCCTGGCTGGTCACCTGAAGCCTCCAGCCAACCCCATTCTCTAGAATTTTCCACATAACACTCGTTTTTTCTCCCGAAATACCCAAAATCGACAATATTCGTGCTGAACATCCCGAGTTTCTCCTTTGCCTCACCCTCGATTATGCCACTGGTGCACGTCCCACCTATCATGCAATTTTTCCTATACACCTCCTGAACGCTCCCCCCATTGACATCACGCTGCCTTCGTGCCCTCCCTTTTCCGTATATGGGCTGTCCTGTCCTCCCCTCTTCACGTTCCTAAGTACCACCAACCTTGCTGAACCACGACACGTACCCTGCGCCTTCAAGAGGCCTCCTCCAAATATATCTTTTCCCGCCTCGAGTCAATTCGTTAACTATTCCCCATCCGCCGTTACTATTCTGCCCTTGCCAACCGGATCGTTTGCCTCCTATTTTCAGCCCAGTCCCCCCTGCTTCCCTCTCCACTTTCGCCCTTGTCACTTCTAGGTGCACTGCGGCGTTTGGGCGCTCGTAATTTTTTTATTGGGATCGCCGGGTCTCTTTCTATCTTTTTATAATCGAATATCGCCAAAAGGCTGGCTTCACCGCGTAGCGATTGTCATGGACTGCCTCTTCCGGGTACTTCGTTTCTTCTCCTCCTATTTATAGATACAGCGTCATCCGTCCCCCTCTTATTATATTTGCACTACTTCCCATATACTTGCTGCCATGGCCGACACCACCCAGCCATCCAATCCCGGCTCCCCGCCCAAACCACCACGCAAACTTCGCAAAATATGCGACATGTGTGCGTTGCGACGGTACCGGTGCAGCGGTGGTAACCCGTGCACCAGCTGTCACCGCCGCCTGTTCAACTGTCACTACAGCTACTTTGCTGTGCGGCAATCTGCCGCGCATAAAAAGCCGGAGGCGCTCCCGCCTCGGCACATACGCCCACAGGGAGCCTCGGCGTCCAGCTCCGATCCGGCTACCCTGACAACAGCACCCTTGTCCTTTCCTCCCGTGGCCTCTTCCACCACTTCTCTCCCATCGCTATCATTCACAGCGTCCGACTCACCCCACACGGCCGCCCTAGCTGTGTCTGGCCTGACTTCGGTGGTGTTGAACTCTACCCCTGTTCTCTCCGGCCCTTCGGAAACCCATCTCTCGGACCCCTATACCGTTGCCAGACCACCTTGCAGCATTGCTTCACTGTCGGCTACCACTACCTTCCCGCCCGGGTCAAGCCACCCTACGTTCGCTGTCGCACTCTCGCCACGACAAGATGGTTCAGAACTCCGCCAGACGGGCGCCATGGTACCCCCAGCCACCTCCCTGGACGACGCCACAGAACGTCGCCTTGAGGTCCTACTGGACATGCTCCGCCGCTTCCAATTGGTCGCGGACGAGGCACAGACCGCACCCAAACCCTTCGATGACGACCGTCGCCGCCTTCAATGGTCCGCGCCCACTCCGATCAAGTACCGCCTCCAGATCGCTGTCGAGAATCTGGCCTTCACGGCCCAGATGCTGGGCAAGGCTATCTACCGCCCGGGCTCCGAGGGCCTCACCTCATCGGCGTGGCACCTCACCCTCCCTGCCTTAGCGGTTCCCGCCAGTATCCTGCCTGACCCGAGAAACTCCCTCCCCGCCGCCCTAGATTCACATGAGGACCGTCTTTACGCCTCATCCACCGTGTGGTCCCTGGTTAGCCACTTCTTCACCAGCTTCGTGTACTGGGAGCCGTTCCTTCAGCTGCAGCGTTTCTTTCTGCTCTTTGTCGAGGGCCACGTGGTACCTTCACTGCTCAACGCCATCCTGGCTTTCAGCTGCCAATCCTACCAGGATGCCGAGACCGGGGACAACCCTTACACAGTGCTCCTTAGCGACTATATCCAGCGCGCTGAGCGGACCCTGCTCACCGATATGGCCGAACCCAACATGGACATCGTCACGACTGCCTGCGTGATGGGCATGGTGTCGTGCGCCATGGGCGACGGTCAGCGCCTCAACAGCTACTTTGAGTTGGTGAACCGGCTCATTGTGATACTTGACTTGCACCGTGTGGATACCCCGGAGCAGCGGCAGCAGTGGGAGCGGCCCGTCACGTGTCTGCAGCACGTGCTTTTCGAGGCACGGCGCCGATGTTTTTGGAGCAATATGTTTCTGACCGGTCTGGCCAACCTGATCGATACCTGCAGCGCCCGTTTTGACATTGAGGCCATTGGCACCGACAGTGCCGACAATCTGGACCTACGTGACTTCTTCCTCGTCGACGATTTTGACCACCAACTCCCGGCCATCGTGGCCCCGATCTTTAGCGCGTCCTCGACCACCCGCTTTTCGCGCAAGCTGGTGTTACTAGCCTACGCGATCGGCGACATGCGGACCGCGGCCCGAAACCGGGGTTGGCTCGATGCGCAGGAGGTGCGGTATTACCACGATCAGCTACGGCGGTGGTTCGCATCGCTACCGCCCGAGGCGGTCATCACGGAGGCGGTAGTGCGGGACCTTTCTAACCCGCGACGGTGCCGGCAGTTCCGCGACCACTCTTTGTTGCAGCTTGGCTTTTATTTGACCATCTTCCTCCTGAACTCCGAGTCGGTCTTGGCCCTCATCCGCGGGGATGACACCGAGTCATTTCGTGGTGAATGCCGTGCCATGTCCTGGCAGTTCTTTAAGGACCTTATCCAACTGATTTCTATCCCATCTTCTCGTATTCCTCTGGCCGAGCGACCACTCAACAGTTTTTTGTATGCTTGGTACGGCCTGGAGTCCAGTTTGGTTTACCTGAAACACATACCCGAGGATCAGAGGGCCGAACACCTCATGCACCTCCATGCCCTGTACCACCAGACCCGCCAATACAGCCTTATTTCCCGCTACAGCCGAACTCTCAGGGCCCAGTTTGCCGAGCTAGTCAAACAGCATGGTCTCGAATGGATCACCGTTCCCAAATAGGAAGGGGTACTACGTCAACCGATCGTGGCCAGATGGTCGATGAGCCGTAATCGTATGCTTCACCCTGCAACCCATCCACCGCCCCTATTCATCATCCATAGACATATATATACATATTAAGAATCTGCATGACGTAGCTAGGAAAATTATGGCTCTGTCACCAACAACCTAAAACGACCCTACACCCTAATATTAAAGAGTTGTTTATAGCTAGAACGGATGATCTTCCCATCTCACTCACCTCCCCTCAATTCAGTATCTGGTTAGTTTGTGAGTCAGGTGAGCCCAACCGGTTTAGTGTAACCATTCCGGTTTTGATAAGCAGACCAGTTTTGCGCGCTTTTTGCCGGTCATATTTATCCGGGGCAGCGTGAGAACATGCAGTCGTAACAAAACAATTTACCCGTCCGCCCCGCCCCCTCGACTGCGCACCAGCGGAACGCAAGGCCCGATGCCAAGGCTCCAGAGTGGTCGCACGGACCCCGCCAAGCTGAGCTTACCGGGTGAGTGTATCCGCATACATTGTCAATGACACCCTCCTGGTCAGCAGGTGGGTAGGCCTCACAGTGTATTACTCCCCGACCTAGTCTCCAGCCGTAGGTTTAGCTATGCTCCTCACGGGGGGCCACGGAACATTGGTGGCAGCGGATTTTGTGATTAGGTTATCGCGTTCCTCATGAGGGCCGGGAGCAGGCGAGCCTACTCTAATGGGTATTCGATATGTGTTGCGAAAATAAGGCATTTGCCCTTGGGATGGAGGGGATTCTGCCCATCTAGTAATTCAAATACGAGAGATGGTGGCGTATGTCAACGCCATACAAAAACTTCTGAGATGAATGGGCCACTAGGTTTAGGTATATCCTCATCAGGAGGCAGCTGCGCTGCATTAATCTGTACGGCAAGGTTGTGACCCGGTAAAAATAAAGACTGGGTATACACAAACGTGCCGGATTTCTCTCTGTGCAACTCCGAATGTGAAGCAGCAGTGCGGTCTTGTTATTGCTATCTGGTTTGGTGGTTTACCTGTGCTGTGTCACACTTGGACCCCTCCCCCAATGCAATGTGAGAGGGTGTATCTACAAGTGCGTGTGACTTGGCATTTTGTGCAGCCAATTACGTCAATTTAGACTTCTCCCGACGTGTGGGGGGTGGTGGGCCCGTAGTGTTGTAAGCTCCCAACTTCGGCATGCGTGCATTCCATCGAAAGCAACTCTGCCACTACGGGCGAGACGGAGGATATATGTTGCACACTGAGCCGCCTTGTCTTTGTATTTGGTCCTTGCTGGTATCCTACTGGGCTAGGCTGAGCTTTTATTGAAGACGTTCTCACCTAGTGGAGGGGGGAGGACAACCAGGCCAAATAATTTCAAGTTGTGGATTAGATAGGTGGTATAGAAGGGCACGGGACGCCGTGAAGAGAAGGTCAAGCGGAATAATAAAACGAATGAAAATGGGGGCTGATTTTCCCCGGGGGCCATCCCCGACTCCTTTTTCAATGTCCTCCGTTGGGGGCCATGGTCTATCTAGATCTGGTAGACCTGGAGGTCGGTGGAGCTCAACGGTCGGGGTTAGGAGTTGGTATGAAATCAGTGAGTCCCAATAGACCATTTCATACCCACCTCCGTCATCACGATGTATATCTGATGGGAGCACTCCGTGTATCGCACACCAGTGCGCGTGGGTTTTTTGTTTTTAGTTTTATTTTGTATAGATGCACGCCTTAGAACGCTACTGCCTTGACCATTTTGAACCGCCTGTAGGCCGGGTCACGGGTAGGGCGGCTGCCTCTTGAGAAGAGAAAGCCACTATCCTCGTTCCACATCATTCGATGACGCATTGGGGTTCTATAGGGGGGAGGAGTTGTGGCGCCATCACGATGGTCACTGCTCTCTACTTGTTTAAGTCCGCACCCCTGGGATTCATCAAACCTGGCCGAGTGTCCTTGCGGCATGGTGATCATTGCCGCAGGCACACCAGTAATCTCCCAGAGCACATGCTAGAGCTTTGGCCCGGGGCTCACCCTACCATTTAGTTCCCGGGCTTGCTGCAGCCTTCCCATCTAGTCCCGCCTTTTAATCCCGCTGGGTCACGGAGCATGGTTGCCCTAAAGAAGAGGGGGACGGTCACGCCCGCGAGCCACATGTTACCGCTGACTGGGTCCCTCCGGCATTCTATTTCGGGATGGGGGAGAGTCCACACTTTTGCATCTGGTCCGATTCCGTGTCCACTTCTTGACCATCTCCCCTCCTGCGACCTATCCTTTAAACTGCTATATTCCCGTTTTCCACCCACCGGCCGTGGCACACTGGCTTGTGCGGAACATCTGACCACCTTTTTCATCCCATTCCTCATCTCCATCCCATAAAGACATCCATTTTAGCCACACCGCATGCAATTCACAACCATGGCCTCTGAACTGACGACACAGCACTGGAGCGATTCCGAGACGTCTGACCACGAGCAGCACCTCAATACCTGCGGTAAGTACCCGTCCTTCTTCGCTCTCTCTCTCTTTCTCTCCTTGTTTAGGCTTACTACGCTCCTGCAACGCCAATTCGGCCCACAAGGTGTAAATAGGCCTGGCACCTCTCCTCCGGGCGGTACTTGGGGTGAGCTCGTCAGGTGGTCATATCTATCTCTATATATAGATATGTTTCCATGCGCCCCACCTGGTCGCGCCTGATACGTGATTCAAGCGCCCACCTACCCCCCGTATCCATGTTTCGACTGCCAGGAAACGCCTTTTCCAAGCTCCACAGTTTGATTATCTTAACCGACGTCGAACACCATATACAGCGGCTCGCTACTACACGGAACATTCGGTGACCCCGACTTGTGCCTGGGCACCCATGACTTACAGAGCCATCATTCGCTAGCTAACCACCAAACCCTCTGTACTTTTATCTTGGCCCACCACTCACTCGGTTCATGGCGTACCGGCTGGTGCAATTCCGGCGCCGGCATAACCGTTTCGCCTCGGGCCCCTACGCGCCTACTTTATTTATTCCAGGCCTCATTATCCGCGACTACGCCTATCCGGCTCATGACGACCGGTTCTCGGGCCTGCATCTACAGGCCAGCCGGCGAGAGTCAGGAAGTGGCGGTGATGGGGCTGGCAATGAGGACGACAACGACGACGACGATGGGACCACCGCGGTTGAATGGGCCGAGCTGAACAGTAACGGCGAGCTGAGCCTCACTGGATTGGTCCGGGCCTTGTACGACTTCACCGCCGAGAACCCTAGCGAGTTGTCCTTCAAAGCTGATGACCTGTTATACATCCAGTACAAGCAGTGTGCCGGCTGGTTTGTAGGGTACTTGAACGGCCAGGTCGGACTCATTCCCGAGAACTACGTCCAGTTTATCCAGGACAGTTAGCCGTACCTAGCTGATCTCCTATGCCTTCGCCACTTCAATTTGATGCGGGGGCATGCTCAGTTTATCTGCCTCTTCTCCACCTCGCACTGGTCCCCGCCCCCCCCCTATATCTCCCCCCCCCCATGTACATAGCATCTTGCTCTTAGGTCATGCTGCGCCTCGAGAACCCCGCTTTTGGTACCTCTCTTCTGCCCGTCTCTCTGCTTTGGCCCTGAGGTACACCGCCTCGTGCCACCTTCTCCGGTCTTCCCTGTGCGCCGCCTTTGGACAATGCTCTACATCTCGGCCGGTACTTTGCTCGACGGGTGGCGTACCAAAGGACCGGGTCATGAGCCCCCTCCCTAAGGACGGTTACGATGGCAGGTAGCTTCCCCTACCCGGCTTCCCCTGTGAGACACGTTAATCGGACCATCCTTACCTGCCATTTCGCCAAAGTAAAGGCTTCATGTGTTTTTCCCCTTATTTGTTGTTTCCCTCCCCTTACTGCGAACAACCACACCCTTGGCCTTTGCTCTCGCCATCGTCACAAGCGGTCCAGTCATATTTCCGGTAACTGTTGAGATGAATACGTTTGGTAATAAACTATTATACCACTCCCTCCTTAACTTGACAATACCCTGTCTATTCCAAGCTCGAGTAGCTGATCTCCCTTTGTTCCTTCGAACGATTACAGCACCCACTCGTCACTTGCCGTTACTACGTGCATCAACGTATACCTTTGTCAATCGAGCCAGGTTTACTACTACTAGCATATCATTCGGTGTCCACTAACAACCCGCCTGTTTCCAAACGGAAAAATAAGCGCAGCGGCGAAAGGGCGGGCGGGGGTGCATCCAGATGTCGACAGATCTGCGATCTAATTAAGTGCAGCTAGCTGAAATATGAGGGGACCACAATTCTTTATATTTTGGGTATACGCTAGAGAGGGGCCGATGAGTCTGGTAAAGGATGATGTTTAAACCACGGTACCCGAGCAGGAAGCGATACGGGGCCACAGGTCGGCGCACTCCTTACCGACGGGGCCGGTGATAGCGGAGCCCTTCATCTCACCCTTGGGGTTGACGAT
>JANBPT010000082.1:0-80865 GCA_027575765.1 Tieghemiomyces parasiticus
CTCGTCGTCGCCCCGTCAACTCGCCACTCCTCCTCCCTCCGCCCATTCGATACCTTCCCCGCATCCGCTCGTCAACGCCGCTACCGGCTCCGTCTCACCCTGGGCCACTGAAACCCCACCCACCCACGTCGGTCTCGTCGCCCGCGACACCTTCATACATCCGCTGGCTCCTCTTTGCCGTTGAATCTCCCGCCCATCGATCGCGGCCCACCCGTTCTTCCCCTTCCAAGCACACACGCGCTCGCAGCATCCCTCTCCCCGCCGCCGCCCTATGAGTTCCCAATCCAGCGCCAACTCCTCGCCCGTGCAGCGTCTCAGGGTACACCGCTCCAGTTTCTCGTCACAGGACTCCCCGTCCTCCGCCCAGCCCCGCACCACCTATTACGACAACTCGGAATACGACATGGTCGAGTCCGAGCCCCCCACAACCCCGCCCCACTACCCCCAGTTCTCCATGGAGGAGGACGAGGACTCCAAGTCCGCCGTGACACGAGAATTATCTTCGCCCACCAGCGCTGTGCCCAATGGCCGGGTCGCCCACCTACTGTCGACGCCCGCCATCCACAGCGAGGCCGCGCCCGACCACCACCGCTACGTCACCAACCCTAGCCACAGCCCTGCCAATGAACACACGCCCGCCCGGCCGTCCGGCACCACGTCCGCCCGGCCCGAGGGCAGTACCGGCCGGAATGTTGCACCCTGGCCCAGGGAAGAGGTGCTGTTCCTCCTCAATGAAGTCCGCAGACCGGAGAATCTGGAACACTACCATGCCGGCCGCAAGGGCCAGGCCCTCAAGGCGGTCTACGAGCACCTGGACCGCCGCAGCAAGAGCGCCATCAACAATAAGCTTCGGCAGATGGATGCCACCTACCGCGCCCTGGCTTGCCAGACTGCCACGCTCGACTGGCAGCGGCGGCACGGGCACAAGTCCGAGGCCGAAATCAAGGCCCTTCTGATCAAGGAGTTTGAGTTTTGGGACCAGATGGACGACATTAACACCTTCACAGACGATCAGGCCGTCCGGTACCAGCAGGAGCGCGCCACCCGATCGGCATCCGCGCGTGCGCCGGCTAATTCTGCCGTGGCCGCCGCCGCTGCTCTTGAAGCCGAAGTTGATGGCGAAGAGATGATTCAGCTCGATAGTGACGTGGAGCCGGTCGCGCCCCGACACCCTAAACGGTCGCGCGCGGCCGCCAGTCACGCAGGGCTGGCTTCGACCTCGGCCGCTTCCCGGGGCCAAAAGCGGATCCGACCGGCGCTGTCGACCGGAACCCGGGCTGCCGACCCTCTCCACTTCACCACCAGTGTCCCCCCGTCCGTCATCGCCAAGCGAATTGACGTGACATATGAGCCGGCCCTGACCCGCCTCCCAGACACCATCCTCAACGGCCACCACCACCTGGCCCCTGCCACTTCGGGCGACCGATTCGGTTCCCCTACGTCGCCCTCCACGCTGGAACCCACACTCGCCGGCGGCTCGCCGGCCATCAGTGGGGTAGCCGGTGGCACCGTCCCCTCACCCTCTGCGGGGCTCCACGCCTACCTGGACGGCCGCCGCCTGGCCCTCGAACAACTCCAGGTGCGCCACCAGATTGCCACCGAACAGGAGAAACTCGACCTTGAGTGGGCCCGCCTCCAGTTTGAACGGGAACGATGGGAGCGCGAGTGTCAGTTTGAAGTCACCCGCCAGAACGCTCGGAATCGCCATCACGATCAGCTACGCGCCGATGCCGCCGGTCCTAGCCAGCTACGACGGACACGGGAACGGCCGGCCGGGGTCGATTACGATTCGGCATCCGACCACGATGGGTAGTAAACAAGGACAATACGTCATCGTTTGTAGCGCTTGCCGCTCTCTCCATCTTGAGTATTTCTAGGCCTGCCCTGTTCTTGTGAACTCTCCCCCCCCCCATCCCCTCACACACACATTCTCTCTCTTTCTTTCCCTCCTAGTCCCTTTCACCCATTATTCATCTCCTGCTCCTATGTGGTTATAATTGTGGGTTTATGCCCCGTACACCATTCAGGTTTTTTATTATATACCCCGATTGACATTACATGTTTGATATGTGACAGGGTCACTGCTACAATATAGCAGCCGTTGAAAAACAAGTGGCATGAATAGCGAGTACAGTGGCCTTAATTGTGGTCCATCCTAGCATCTACACGTAAAATCAAATGCCAGACTAGACGTACCTCGCACCCGCTATATACCACATCAGTGATATATGGCTAACGATATAGCTTTTAACCAAAATCGGGCATTGGGGGCCTTGGAGTACATAAGCAGACGAACCTTGAAACTTTAAGGGAGAGGTGGACGGTCGAGTGCCAGCTAACGATTTCTACCAATCACCGAGGATCTCGCAAGTCAGTTGCTAAGGCAGTAGAGAGCAAATGGCTGATGGCCAGATGCGGAAGAGGAGGAGTCCGCAGGTGGTGGTGAAAAATATTAGAAAGGGAACCCAAGCGAACCAGGAGCAGGTAGAACTCCCAAGTACCGAGGTGAGAATTATGAGAAACGTATATTTACTAGTGGTTATTGATAAGGTCGCCCTCTCCCGAGGTTTTCTTATACGTGTTAACCGCAGATACGCGGCAGCTGGTTGGCCGGCCGACAACACAGACTGCCAAATCCTCGGGTCGTCGGAAACAGGCCGTTAATCCAAAGAGGGGGGGGATCGAATAATGTAGAGTTGGTAAAGGCGCTGCTTCGATGCAGGTGGCTAAGCGATGATGATAAAAAAGCGTGGATAAAGCAACGATCGGAATTCGTAGCCGATGAGCAACGAATGATGAGAGTCTCGTGGGGTCAAAGTATGTCGGAGTGAGAATAGGATGATCGGGACTAATAGAGGCTGGAATGGAAGGATGTGGCGTATGGCAGCCACACAAATAGATATTACTTTGGAAGCGTCATTCGAAGAACTCATCTATGAGACTTCCCAAAGAAGGGAAAAAAGAAGGATGGACCAAGTTACAATCATTGTATTGTTAGGTAATATGACTGGGGCATATAATGTCAGCAACTGACCCATTAACCACTGACTAGGATAATAAAAGAAAATCCGAGAACCCGGAATTGAACCAGGGACCTAGAGATATCGTGTTAAACTACAGTCTCCCGCTCTACCAGCTGAGCTATTCTCGGTTTTTTCTTGTGATGAGTGCAGCACTTCCGGGTGCCTTAACCTCTAGCTTTCCTCATGTCTACGTCATCTTGTTGCAAGCTTATAGTTTGATGCTTACCGAGTCTATTTTAACTTGTTGACTTTGGGGACATAAAACCTCAGTTCGTCGTCGCCCGGAACTAGGGAGGGGGACGAATTTCGGAACCTCTACTCTTGTTTTTTACTTTTCGGAAACTTGGATACTAAACCGTTGATACCTTTATATTACATTCTTTTTCTAACCCAACATATTTTTACTATAATATATTCGACTGATTAATTAAGAGACGATCCAATCTTCTTTTATTGTTGCTAACCCACTCTTTAGTGGTCTATTTGATCGCCGTTATTTGTTAATTAATAAATGACAATGTTTTATGATCCTTTCGACGTTGAGGCCACTAGGGTCCATCAAATGTTTATATATTGTAACTGAGGCGCCCCCCCCTGGAAGCCTCTCAGTCAATGATAGCCGCCTCCCTTCCGAACCTGGCTTCCTGATGAAATGTGCCAACTTCCATGACCGCTTACCCTTACTCTTCGAGAACCAGGAAGGTGGCGGCCTTCAGACTTTGAAGGAGAACTCGACTGGACTTGGATCTAAACCCTCATGGGAAAAGTCTCCAATTGAAACGCCTCTAGTTACACCGAACGGTTTCGCGTCATCTTTGAAAAACCACCCTTATGTAAAGACGACTAATTGGTCATAAACGACGGATTCTTCAAGAGTGTAATTAATATTGTTTCTTTATTCCTGACCTGCTCTCCTACGACTCGCCCTCGGTCTTTCTCTAGTTCCTCCTCCCCTCGGGCTACACACCCCGCCACGATATCACTTCTGAGGTCGAATGAAATGCCTTCACAATATCAATCTCATTAAATCATTGATTGATGCTGTATCCTCGCCTCCCCACACCCCATGCCATAGCTTGATCCCGATCGATGATGGCCTACCTGTTTGGTATTCTGCATTATCCAGGCTTCACGCTTCTATCCGTATCCATTATCCCCTGTTTCTTTACCTACTCTCCATCTGTCCTTTCCGATAGGCGTTCAATCTTCCGGATCTTCGAGCATTGTCTCCCTCCCAGACGCCGCCGCCTCCTGTCCTTTTAGGACCTTCTCTTCCTCTATTCTTGCTCTGGCAGCTGCATAGCCGCCCTTCCATTCAAGCCGGCGCCCGGTCCCACCACGGTCTGTCGTGTTAGATTCCTCTAGTCCAGACTGGCCAGTTACTTGATTGATGCTGGCCATCCTTCAAGCATAAAAGACCTAACGGTCGCCATTCAATGAACGACAGCTATCATCCCACATAACTATTCCCGACCCTTGTTTGAAGCTCTAGAGCTTGGTCAGTATTTTAGTACATTTATGCCTACTGCACGTACTCATTGTCTCCTGGGTTGAGAACCATCTTCTTGTTTGAAAGTAAGTCTCGTATCCAGCCTCCCCAACTCATATTCAAGCAGTTAAGAACCCCCATATTCAACACAATAGAGCCCGATACATGTTTCCATTGCTTTGATACCTTAGTAGCATTGGATATCTGAAGCTGTCAGTAAATCCTGCCATTGACTGTATTCGCTTAGTAATAATATGCTGAAGCGGTTGATCTTGTCGCGGAACCACTGTACTCCGTGAATAGTTATATGTTCTCCACTCCGGGTCGATTCTCTGACTCCTGTCCTTTTTTGCTCTGTTTCTGCTGATAACAATGCGAAATTCAAATAATGTTACTGCACTATTTCGTACTGTGAATAAGAAAAAGCCTCACATTCTTAGGGTGCCAACCTCTGAATTATCGATTTAAGGGGTCTAGACGGTCGGGAAAATTACTAAGGCTATATATAACAACAGTTCGGAGTGTCACGGAACAACCCTAGCCCTGGTGAAGGTGACGGTACTTGGAATAAGGGCGCCGTGCACGGAGCTGCAGGTCACTAGCAAACCAACTTTATAATCCGAACCCAGAGCCGCAATCGAGGGTCCGGGATCACCATGAAGCCTTATTCTATTACCCACTCGCGTTTATTATATTCACCGCTGAGCACAGACGTTAGTATCCGGACTATCTAGTAGACATAATTGTGGCCTGATCCACTTGGGAGTAGACCTTGTGTGTGCCGTTTTTTCCCGCCAATCTGGTGCTCACTGGGAAACATTGCCGTACCACTCCCTAGTCTTCACCATTTTCACCCGTCCTAGAACTGAGCATAATACGATTTTAGTTTAATATATATATATATATATCGATAGTCTATGACTATACAATTAAACATTGTGCGTACGTTGTCTGGGAACGGTTGAGACGCGAAATTTAGGTGTAGAGGGGCTAATTTGGCTGGCATAGTGTACGGGTATGAATGGTACATGGTAACAGCGGTAGGATAAACAGAGAGCATGATGATGGAATGGGAGTTCTAATCATAGCCAACAAGATCCTGTTCAGGGGTTTTGGCGCTATTACTGCTTCAATCACCATTATCACTCGTCATTCGTGGTGCTGCTAGTCCCAATTGGTGCACAATAATACAGTTACCGCGAGTCCATACATTTTAGTTTGTGCCAAGTAAATTTATTAGACAAAAGTATAGGAGGACGCGGAAACCTTACCACTCGAAGTTGGGGGAAAGCCCGTTTGCGAGAAATGGTATATCTTCTCCACACCATCTCGCCAGTTCATAATTTCTTGTTCATACTGTTCGTTGAATGTGTCCAACTTAAATCTAACGTGGGCGTCAGCGACCAAATCTAATCCCATGGGATCGAGGACGATGTACGTGCCAAGAGGACGGAAATTATTTGAAATGACACTAGGTAGCTTGGCACACGTGTCTGTCTCAAAGTCAAACAGGACTTCAGTGACCAGATTGGCGCTGGCATAATCCAAGTACGTGAGGTAAAGCCGACCGGGGAATAAAAACTTCTTGCGGCAGGAACGGATACGATTAATTATGGTGCGTTGGACGTCTCTCGTTATAGCGCGAACATCCACCCACAGTTTGGGGTAAGGGGGCATTAATCGTCGTTGAAAATGGTTGAGGTGTCCCTGGTATGCCCCCTGGTTCCCGGATAGGTTCATTAAGGTTTCTAAACGGGTGGTCGCCTTCAGTTCTTCACATAAACTGATCATTTGGGAATCAAGAATCACCTTAAGATACTCATCGTCCAAGAGGTTAAACTTGAGCTCCAGGTGACGGGCTGGTTTGGTTACACCTTGAAGGTCGTGGGGGTATGAATCTGGCTGGGATATGGCAGGGCGTTGAGTGCGGCGCTTGCGTTCTATAGGGTCGTATCGGGCAACCCGGGGTTTTTTGGACTGCCCTACGGGGGGACTGTCCTGCGAGTCGAGGTTATGATGGGTCTCAACCTGTACCTGCTCATTAGCACCCGTCGCCTCAGGCCAGACGTTAGGTGGAAAAGTACCGACCTGGGGTACGGAGGACGGCGGACGGTTCCCAGGGGACCTGGCGACTCCAGTCACTGCGTGCCAGTCGCTACGGTCGGGTCCATGCGCCGAAGATTCTGAGGGAGAGTCGAAAGTGTAGACGTACGAGCTGGCCCAGGCTAAGATAAGGAAGACCACGGACGAACGCATGGTAACGGAAGCACGCTCGCTGGTACACGTGGCAAGGTGGGTGGCTGAGTGATAGGAAACAGGAAGAGCGAGGGGAGAGGTGTGCGAAGGTGGATGGCTGAAGGAGGGGCCCGCGTGCCAATTAAATACGATACAGTGTTGGTGCCTGGAGGAAGGGTGCATCCATTAAATAAACCAAGCGGGTGAGGGCACTGAAGAGGGGAAGCGTCGCAGTCCTGATAACTGACATGGTAATCATTGAGCGGTTTCCTAGCATGAACAGCAGAGCGAGAGCGCCCACTCCTTGGTGGAAGGGCTGGTGGGAAATTCACTGAAGTGCAGGTGGTGGATGGGCGGTCGCACCAGAAAACAGCGCCACTTTTCCCATCCGTCCCTTTCGCTGCTCAACAGAAACACCAGTGGTGACACCTACCGCCAAGCGGCTACTGGTGAGTGGCACAGGGTGCCATCGTGCGGCGATTACTCCCCTCTTGTCCCTGGTTGCCTCCAGCGTGAGGTGGGGCATATTGGTGAGTGCGTACCAGGCGCCTCCGAAAAAGAGAATACCGAGGTCTATAGGGTGCCAGCTCCCCCTGGGCGGTCTAGCCTGTCGATGTGGGGGTTGCGGAATAGTAAGCAATAGGCCGCAATGGAGTTGTACGGCTGGTCGTAGTGGCGCAAAGCGGGAGCACGTTGCTCCCTCCGACCAAGAATATCGGTTTCCGCTGTAGCAATCCCGGCGGGGATATCGGCACTGGTACCAGCAAAGTCCGGCAAGCAGGACACCCAACAAACGGTAGCAAGATCTCGGAATTCGGGGTGGGAAAAATATGAGGTAAGGATTGTGAGACTACCGATGGCCCTGCCTAGTTTGTAAGGTGAATCACCATCTATTATTAGCAATTACTAGGCGGGAATGTACCAAGTAAATGACATGACCGGTCCAAATAAAATTACCGCGGAAACCGCCACCAAGTCGGGCAGCGCATCACTGGAAACAAGCCCAATGAAGGAATTGTACGGAGAGGTTAAAGCCACGACTATGGCGGATGCCCTCTACTAAGCGGGGAGAGGGATAGGGTTGCACGCACGATGCCAACCATTTCAGGCCTGACCAAGTAGCCTTTGTTTTGTAATCCCGGTGGTCCGTGCTATCCAGTCCACGTAATACGCCGGACGGGTGTAGAACGCCGCGACGGTGTTGGTGCCGCAGTCGGCAGTGGTGGACCCTGGGTTGCGCCCGTAGCTTGTGAGCCCGGCAAGCTGGTAGGTCCTCCCGTTATTGTAGAGCAGGGGACCGCCGGAATCACCCTGACAGGTATCATGGCCCTCATTATGGGCGGCACATAGCTGGGGGCCATTCTGGCTGGTAAAGTCCGAATCGGCCGCGTGGCAGTCACCCGTGGGCCCCACCGTGATTTCCACCTGGCGGAGGTCGTCCGTCACCCTCCCGGTGTTGCTTGTCTTGCCCCACCCGACGGCCAGCAGGACGTCGCCATCCTTGATCTGCGAATTGGCCAGGGCCACCACCCGAGTGCCGCCATTGAGTTTGACGGCCTTCTCGAGCCTAAGGAGGGCAATGTCGTTCCTAAGTTTTGTGTAATCGTAGTCCGGGTGCACCGAGACCTTGCGGATCAGGTACACGCTAGCCTGTTTGACGCTGTTGCTGCCGACCCCAGCGGTCACGGCGGAGGCTGAAATGGGGGTGCCGCTTTGACGATCGGTCAAACAGTGCGCCGCCGTCAGCACATAGCGGTCAGATATCAGCGACCCGCCGCATAGTCCGAGCGTACCCTTCGAGACCACACTGAGTGCCACGGCGAACGGATAGGGGCGGCCGTTGACCTTGGACCCGCCAATGATGCGCCCAAAGCTACTGGCCTTGAGGGGTGTAGTGGTCGGAGCGGCTTGGGCCATAGCCAGGAGCAGACCCAGGGCAGGAATAGTGGTCAGGGGAGCGCGCATTCTGACTAACGGTTGAGAGGGAAAGCGTCGAATGCAGGGCTTACTGCAGCCAAGCTCTCAGTAATCAATTTGTATATGGATATATAGTAGAGGAAGGTGAGGAGGTGGGTCCGGTAGGTGATTGGCAATAACTACGGCAGCGAGGAGGAGGGGGGAGGGGAAGGAGCAAACTGGCCTGCTATATACTCCGTCATGGCAATGGGCCACCCGAATTGGACCTGGAAAAGGCAATGGACTGGCCTTTCCCGTGCCCATGACCCATCCTGCACATGTAGCCCAGGTGGGGCAACCACAGCACAGCCAACCACTTGCTTATCCTACGGTAGACTTACGTAGTACCCTGTGGATTTGCTGTGATTATAATACAATAAAGACGGATGATAGCCGTGCCTGACCGACCACTCCCGGTACACTCTGACGGTGGTGGAATAGTACTAATACTTACCAGCAGAGCCCCATCACGGGACAGGGGTGGGGTAAATGCCAGGTCAGGCCCCTCTCCCTGGAAACACCGTTGTGCCAACTGAACACAACTTGCGGATCCAAGGACGGTGTGCCACCAGCCACGGGCTGACCTGGCCCGCTGCATTGTGCTGAGGCGTATGGCCCATGGGAGGGACTGGTGACAAGTCGAACGTACCGACTAGGAAGGGTTGCAAGCAAGTTGGTCTAATATTTCACGCAAAGTGATAAGTAGGTGTCCAAAGTGGCAATCCCCCCCTCCCCAACGGATCCGTGTCCAACATGTTGGAACTGTACACGAGTCCCAGGTATTGAACCGTGCCTATACAAGTACCTTTCTGGCCTAATGAATATGGATCCCTCACGCCCTACAGGTCCCCTTATATTGTCTCCCCAGCTGCCGTGGGTCCTATAAGACCTCGCACCTGGATTAAGGAGTACATGTCTAACGGGCGTAGCTGGAAATCCCAGCCCTGACAATGGGTTTGCTACTACGGAAGAAGGCCTGGCATGGAGTAGACGGGAGAGTAGCATCGACTATGCCACGACGTACTCGGGGCCGTATAGTCATGGCCCGTTTGTGCCATCCGAATGAAGGTAGTAGGACCCTGCTGGTATGACTCTGTCATCTTGATTGCCGCGAGCAGGCTACATCGGTCATCACTTCTTCCCTCTCCGTCTACTCGATGAGACAGACGCATCTACCAGCCAGTGATCGCCAGACGTGTGGTTCACATGGGGGTTACAGTGTTACAGCTTTGGCGCTTTTTTCTTTGAAGTGGGATGGGTTGGGCGTCACCCGGCAGAAGGTGCAAGGCCGGGGACACCCGTAGGAAGGAGGTGTGCAAGCAGGAACCTCCCTCCCGACGTAGTCAAAAATAGTAATGACGATAAAGGAGTCTAGGACTCCATTGTAGTCGTCAAACTACAAAGAACAGATACTACACATGATCAAAGCCAAAAGGCTTGAATGGATTGTAAGGATAGGGGAGAGGGGCGAGACAGATCGCTATTTATTAGACCTGCTATTAGGCAAGTGGATTATTCTGGCCAGTTGTGGGACCAATTTCAATTGTGGCATTACAACCCACGAGTAGTCTGGTCAGTTAACAGTGGTTGTATGTTCTCTATGCTTCCCCTGGGCTAAGCGGTCAAACAGCACATCTTATCTGACAAATTCAGTAACTATAAGGGCACTACAATTCTCACGATTCAGTTTAGTCTAATGATGATTAACTCCAATAATTATCATTACTGTATGCTGCTTGGCGAGTCCTTGTTAGCCGGTCATCAAAGCAGGATCCTTAGTCATTCGGCTCGAGTTTGGCAAATTTTTATAGCTAGGCGTCCACAGCCGCCTCCAATATGGTGAACTCCTTAGCGCATAACTGCCGTTGGACTTCTTTGAACAGCTAGAATTCGTAAGAGTCTAAATCACGACTTTAGAACAGAGTCGGGAGAAGTTGGACTCTGGTGTCCGAAATGCTTGTCTGGGTTACTGCTGCGTATTGTGGTGGTGCGTTATCATGGTGAAGCCGCAGGGAGGTGGTGGTCCAGACTTCCACATGCCTCCACCCAGGCCTGGACTATGGGCTTCAGCCTTTAGTCTACATAAAGTTTGATGGAAGCCCTGACACTAGGGAGGCTTGGCACTCAGGTGTAATAAGTCACACTTGGTGAAAAAAAAAATGGCCAGCATCACCTTGGGCGTGGAATGGCCTCAGTGGGTCTCAGTTGGGACAGGGCCACCTTTAGGGTACCACCTCCAGTGACTAGAGCCAACAGGGTGACCACACCAGTGCACTCAAGTCTCAGCACCTGTGACGATGGAGCCCAGCAGGAAACAGCTGGCCCCATTGAACTCCTCCAGGAACTTGGTGGTAAAACGTACCCCCTAGTGCCGCTGGTTGTTAGTAAGGCCGTGGGGGATCCAGCGATTGGAATAGCTACACAGCCCCGAGTCCTGTGTAGGACGTTGTGTATGGTATTAGAGGAGATGTGGAAGGCATGGGCTAGATAGTAAACAGTCAGTTGAGGGTCATCTGACGGGCGACCAGACCGGGGCTCATCTCCAAGGGATTAGTTACTGTACTGAAGCGAATTAACCACCTGTTAAAGGTGGTGCAGGATGGGGCGGCCAAACCAAGCGTGATGGTCGGTTTATCCATAATATAATCTGCCTTGCCGCTCTCACGAAAGATATTAATAAATGGGGGGCCGTACACCGCACCTGGTAAACTTGGATGGAGTGAGGAATGGTGCTATAGAAGTCGATATAATGAAGCGGTAAATATACGTTGTGAATTCAGAAATGATTCAATCCTGGAATGGTTTATACCATTTTATTACTTGCCAAGGACAAACCTTGGTTTCATCTATAGCGCTAATGCCCGAGACCCCGAATCCGCTAGCGGCGGTGGTCCGTTGGTGGGGTTCTGGGGGAAGGGGGGCCAGTGGTTGACAGGAGCGTGCAGCCTGTGGTCCCTAAGCGGAACGGCACATTCGATGGTAGGAAAAGTGTGACAGGTCAGTAACTCGACAACAAATTAGTGAGTTACAAGTCTTCAATTGACGGGGCCCGGCACATATTCTCGTCAGATTCACCAATGCTGCCCATCAGGTGGCCAAACTAAGGGGGTTACTTCAAAATATTTTGCCATCCGTATGAAATTGTACCAGTGGATGTAGGAAGGATTGGCAGAGTATCATGCGTACTTCATTAATTATGAATATACTACGCCCGCCGACTCAAGGAATGCAGTTGAAGTTCTATTTACTGAGCTCGGTAAACGACAACCGGGCGGTTAGACCTGACCATAATGAAAAGGAGCTAAAGTGATTTTTTTACTCCATTGATGATCCCAGAGGGTTTCAGATAGGAATTACTTGGTAGAATTTATTCAGAGTTACCCCAGTTTTGACAAGCCTTGCCAACATCCAACTTCATTAGTGATGAAGTTTACAGGGAATCAGTACGAGGAAATCCAAGAAGCACTTGGGGTATTTCAAAGGACAATCAACAAACCGATTTTGCTGACTGGGTTATTCCGTGTATTGTGATGGAACAGAGAGAAAGAGGGGGAGAGTAAAACGAGACCCTCCCCTGAGCAACTCGGAGGGCAACAATAATAAAAACGAAGGAACCGTTGGACGAGAGTCATGAAGGGCTGGTGGGTACATAAAAATGAGAAACGATGGAGGTGGAGGCGCGAAAGTGCAAATGCCGAGAAGAGTGCAAAATAAAAACAAGTAGTTAACAAAAGTGGCAATAGAAGGGTTGGAAGTGATGTCTTTGTAGGAAAATGAAACAGAAAACGATGAAAATGGAGGCAACGGAGTGATGAGACTTGGTCAAGAAAGCGGTGGCAAAAAAAAAAAGAATTATAAGTAACGACAAAAGTTACGAGAATGGGCGCAGGAAGGAGGGAGGGGGGCCGGAAGGGTGCAATAAATTAATCAATAGAAAGAGGTGGGTGTAAGGTTGGAGGAGATAGACGTGCAATGGAAGCAAGCACAACAGCTATGAGGGACCGACGAGCAGGGAGAGTGCTGAGCGCTGGCTGAAATCACAGCCATAGGTGAGGAGGGCAAGGGAGGCGGGGGTATAGATAGGGGATATGAATAAAAGGAGGGGTGAAAAAAAGGACCACCTTACAGAAAGAGGTAGAGCTCAACGGATACTAGTACACCACCTTGGAGATGTGAGGTGGGGAGGGCTTGACGCCGGTGGACACGGACGGCGAGCCCGCACCGGCACCGTTACCCTGGGGATAGCCACCACGGCTGGAGTTGGCCACGGAAGACGCCGACGAGGACACGGACCGACCACGGGGGTCCCGTTTCCGCTGGGAGGTGGCGGCCGATATGGCGTAGGGACGAATGGCCGGCGAGGAGTAGACAGACCCGGCGACCTTGACGCTCAGACAGGGTTCGCAATAAGGGTGGCCGTGGTGTTCACCGAACGGCATCTGCGGGGTGATCTCCTGGTTGCAATCGGTACACGTGAAACACTGCGGGTGATACGAGTGGGCATTATGGCGGACAAACAGGCCATTGATGAGGGAACGGCACTTGCCGCAGCGGAGAACGTTCATCTTTGGCACACATTCACGATGATACTCCTGGCCCTCATAGCACACGTAGGTGCCCTCCTCGAACAGCTTGTGGCAGCCCGAGCAGATGAAACAGTCTGGGTGGTAGCGCTTGCCGTTGGTGAGCTGGAACCGTGGCCCGTCGAGCGCGGCGCGGCACCGGTCGCAATGGTCCATGTGCGGGTCCGGGGTCACCACCTCGGCGCTCACCACGGGGGGGTGAACGGGCACACAACGCTGGTGGTACTCCTTACCAGCATCAATCACGTACATGCCGTCCTCGACCAGTTGGTTGCAGCCGGCGCACGTAAAACACGCTGGGTGGAGCTGGCGACCGTCGGAGAGGCGGAACCAGGTATCTTCAATCATGATCTGGCAGCGTGCGCACCGTTGCGGAATGCTGGACTGGTCGAGGAACGGGGTCGGCGCGGTAGGCGTCTCAGCATCGGCGAAGGAAGAATGCAGCGAGTCGTCAGGTCGGCGGGCAATGCTGACTGGCCGCGGTTGGCCACTGGCACGGCCGCACTTGTCGTGGATATGGTCGACCGACGATACCGGGGTGGCGGTGGAGGCCCGGCTGAGCGAGCGACTCACGACTGGGTGCGGTGAGTCGCCACTCTTGGATGTGGGGTCCGTCGAGGTCGACTGGATAGCGACGGGAACGGTCTTGGTGGTTGGCACTGTGGTGCTGGGGGCGATGGGCTCGGCCGCAGACTTGACGACGGCCGAGCGCGAAGGGTCAGCACTCAACTTACTGCGCGCTAGCGAGTTTGCCAGTCCATCTATGTCGGGGTTGGCCATCAGCGATGGGGTACTACTCAGTGGGGTGGGTGGAGTGAGGGTGGACTCGGCGGATGGAGTGGAGGCCGCGGACGTACGGTGTTCAGAGCACCCGGAGTCCGACCGCCGGGACGTAGCCGAGGCGGGCGGTGTAGCTAGGTCAGTAGTGGAACTGTCTGCCGAGTCCAGAATGGTGGGAGGTTGACCGTCTCGCTGGGCCTGCAAACTCTCGGCGATGCTTAGGCGGTGGGACGGCGGTAGCTTAGACGGCAAGCAGAGGGACGTGGTGTCGACCGAGGAGCGACGGAGGCTGCGCTTGGTTGACTTGCCCTCGGGTACCGGGAGCGGATGGTTCTGCATGACGATGGCCAGTGGGGACCGCGGCGAGGACGACAGTCGCTTCTGGTAGGGTGGCACCACACTCGGGTCCGGGAACTGGTTGGACATGGCCACCGGCGTGGCGGTCGAGGTGCTTAAGGGGCGCGATTGGGGCCGGTTTCCGGCGGAGGCCGTAAAGCAGGCTTCACAACAGGGATTACCCTCCAGGTCGACCAGCGGGGAGAGAAGTAGTTTACGGCAACCCACGCAGCTAAGGCACATCTTGTGCCAGACCTTGTCCTTGTACTGGACCCAGGGGCGGCCGTGGGTGAGGATTAGGCGCTTGCAGGACTGGCAGAAGCCCTTACTAAAGCTTTGGCTATAACACTCATCACAGTAGACGGCGCCCGGCCGCAGTGGGCTGGTCTGCCGTTCTGTGGGGCGCAGCGATTTGTGGCAATCGACGCACTGGGACCGCTCCTCTAGGGAGCCGGGCATGGCCACACGACTAACACCGTTGTGGACCATACCGTCGGTATCCACCGCCGACAGGGCGCGGGGCACAGATTGGGGACTGTGCGTGGTCGACGCGGACCCGGTCGTGGGGGAAGTAACCACCTTGGGCGAACTGGTACTGGCTCGGTTCAGGACAGGGGTCGGTAGATGAGCGGAACGTAGGGCCGGGCTGGTTGCACTGGACTTGATCAAGGGTCGGGTCGGGGCACCGGTCGGGGGCGGGAAATGGCGCATCGTGGGCTGTGGGCGGTAGGCGTTGTGCGTGTAGTGATGGGACTGGGAAGGTCGGCTGGGGACGGGCACGAAGGGTGCCGAGGTGGGTGGCTTGCGCAGCAATGGCGTGCCAAATTTGGGTACGCTGGTGAGGGCACGCTGACGGGCTGGACTGGCAAGCATGGCCGGGACAGTGGGGGAAGCGGTACCCCCGGGCGAGCGGCCCAGGTCGTCTGAATCTCGGGTGGCTGAGGAGAACGTGGGCGAGGCTGCTGTGGTGGAGGGCGACGACCGGGCGTTGGGGTTTGGCGGCATGCTGATGGGACGGGTGCGTCGTGGCGGGGCGGCGTCCTCGCCAAAGAGGCGGTTGAGGTACGTACTGGACCACGGATCGCCCTTCCGCGCCACCTCGGCGGGGGTATCGGGCGAGGCTTCAATGGCTGGTACCGGTCGACGACCACAGCGGCATTTGTTAAGGCGGACCAGGTCACCGCAGCGGGTGCAGATCGCCATGACAGTTGCGAAGAGATGGTATTAGGGCGAGTAGGGGTAGGTCAGACACTGGCAAGCTAAGTGCGTCAGAATATATATGCCTATGTCTATGAAGAGGAGGAGGGGGAGAGGAGGGGGCCAAGACTGGGCTATGGCGGTCGGGGTTGGTGCTAGGAAGGACGTTTTAGGGGGGGAGGTAGGGTAGCTGTGGTGGGTGGACCCGAATGTCGAGTTAATTTAGGAACTGGGTAGCGGAAACTAAATAGGTTAAAGTTCGTGGGTAGCCCGCTGACCAGGGTGAGCGTAAAGAAGCACGGGAGCCAGGGCGGGTGGGACGCGAAGGATTGGCCAGAGGAACACGTCAGAGTGCAAGTTGGGACAAACGGTTAAGCGCTAGAGAGCCGTGGGTAGCGTAGGGTTTGGAGAATGGGCGTATAAAGTCGGCTCGGGCTAAAAGACTTAGCGCGTGTTGATGGCAAGAAAGGAATCGAGAGTCGGGGCCAGGACGTGTATCAAGATGAATGGCGGCTGTCAGGGCAGCGGAAGAAGTGGACGTGGCTGGGGTCGAAGCGGACGCGAATCGAGTAATGTACGACAGTGTAGAAGCCTCGCCAGGAGTGGAATGGCGGGATGGGCGTTCGAGGTTGAGAAGTATGGGGCGAAGACGTGAGGTGCGGCGAGGACCAGGAGCGTAGCATTGTTGGGAGACCAAAGACGTGCCAGGAGCGGGTGCGGGGTCTGGCGTGGTTATATGCCGCGGTCGAAACGGGGGCCAGTATGGAACGTCAGGCCAGTGGGCCCTCGTCGCGCGTCCAGCACCCTCACTGGGGGGGCGAGTGGACGGGAATCATAACACAAGCCCACACCACCCTGGGCACGAACCCCCCCAATCCACAGTAGCGTCACTCCCTCTGCGAAACAGGAAGGGCGTGACGAGTGGATCACTGGGCGCGCCCCTGGTCGCGGCCCCTACCCCAATATCTCGCGTCGCCAATGCCTCCCCCATTCTCCGCTTTCGTTCCGACCCCACCCCCATTCACTAAACCACTCTCGCGCCACGCCTTGCTTCCGGGAAGGGGCGGCGGATCTGGGCCATCATAGGCCGCTCGAACCCCCCTTGCTCGCAACCCACCTCGGCCCTGACCCCGAGAACCAGCGGGGCAATCCGGTCGACGGCCTGCCCGGGATCTGGATTAAACCTCTAGGCGGGTCCTCCGGCCTCTGATCGCGCAGTGCTTGGCGTGTATCAGATCGCCCCTCCATCGACCAGATGTGTTAAATATTAGTGTTTAATACGATGCGAGTACATCGACGGACCCAACTGGTCAACTTTTACCCGACAGCCTCTGCGCCCTTAGCCCCGCACGAACCCCTCCCAGCCCACATATCTACTGCGTCGCCACCCCCGGTTGTGCAACCATCTCGGCTGGTCTCGCACCCATTTTATCCAACCATGACGCGCCATTGAAGACGACCCGACACATAAAATCATAGGGTAAACAAAGCCCCATCCCGTATCACCCCACATGTATATTTTCTTCACAGCGCGTCCACTCCCAGCACCCCATGATTTCGGTCCAAACCCCCGTCTTGCCCCAAGACGCGTCGCGGAGTGATTCCCAGCCAGTCAAACACCGCCCGACACGGCAACAATGGTTCCTATTGGCCACCAGTTCCCACCCACCCACTGCATTCCCCCTACCTCGGCGACGTGATCTTCCCGATCCCCGTATTTCTTCAGGGTTGACCATGGACCGAACTTTTCCCTGTCGGCTACATCGCCTCCAGCTCTGACCAGCAATTCCCTAAGCGTGCGCAGTAGTTATACCGTCAAAGGCTATCTCCGACCGGGGGTTACTTCCCTTAATCTCAGGCTTTATCTCCGCTGCCTCCGCTAAATCTGAGATGCGAACCACCCCTCATCCGACGTTCCCCTAGGAGTTATTTTGAGCTTGACATAGATTGGTCCTGACGCCCCGCTTATGAGGGCCGTAGTATCGGAGGGACGTTCGATTAGCGTTACACTCCCTCCCCTTAACAGGTACCAAAAGGTGACTGGGCGCAATACTCCCTCAAGCCAGCTCCAAGGCGGGGCTACCCCCCCCTCCCCCCTTCCATTAACCTGCCAATTGACCTTAGCCACAGCAATAGTCATCATTGGACCGAACGGCCAGGTCTGCTCAATCTATAAAATAAGGGTCACCCACCCTACTTTATCCCGGGCGTGTCCTAACATCACCAGCCACCACATGCAACAAAATACCGCACTGCCTAACGATGTGCGAGAGGAGTTGCATATCCTAATTATCATTTTTCTGACACGCTCTATACACTTGCACACCGCTGCCTGACATTCCCCATCCAGCCCTTGACCTTTGCCTGCGGGCGGCGATCCTCGTACGCACGGGTGTCCACCCCGGTCATCTGGGGCCATTGCATGGCGGCCGCACGTTATGGCCGGGGGGGGGAGGTAGACGGGATGTAAACCATCGGCCATAGTGTGCCAGCGGCAACCAGGGCGGTAAGTTAAGATGGCGTCAACCCCCTTCCCGGGCGCCACCGTGGCGGTGCCTATCCCTGCCTTAATCAGCCCTGGCCAGGTCGCATGGTAACCCGGGGGCGGTAAACGGGCGCGACAGAAGACTTGGAGGTCCAGCGGGCAAGGCCGGGCCAGGTAGCATGGATTGCCGGACGGGTCGCTAGACTGCTAGAAGCGTTTTCGGCCGGAAGTCACCACGCATTGCTCGGCAGTGGGTGAGCCTTAGGGTGTGGAGTCTGCATCGCATGCTAGACAATAATTTGGGGATGGGCTTGAGGTCCCATCCATACCACGGCACAGGCAACATGATTAACGTCAGTTTCTTGCACAATTCAGCCCGTTGTATTGGAAGGCTAGTAAGCGGTATCCTCCATCGTCAGGCAAAAGTTGAGTCCATAATTAGGTTAGGAAGGGGTCGCCGTCGTCCAAGTCATACTTTACACAGTACGCACGTAGAGGCCACACTCGGCACAGAACCTAATGTCCTGCTCACTACCCTCGCATTGTCACAAGTACAGCAGAAAGTGTATTCGCCCTGCTCGTGATGGTAAAGGGCTGAAGCCAACCATTACTCTCCCCGCCTTCCTTTAATTTTCAGTCCATCTGCATCCCACCCTGACATCTCGCTCGCATCTGTCAGCTGTTCAGTTTGAGTCGCTGCCATCTTGTGCGAGGGGTGGGGAAGGGGGGTTGTCTCGCCACTGGGTGGGCGTGGAGGAGGCGAGGGTACCGCTCAGCCTACGTTGCACCCCTCACCCACCCTTCCCCTGTCTCAGTATCGAGCGTCCCCTGGGTTTCTCAACGTTCGATATTTCCGTGCCTTCGACCCTAGTCGGCCCTACAGCTGGCCTGCAGTCTTAACCCTGCTCAAGATTACAATAGTGCGTCACCGCCAGGGCTAATCATATACGTAAGTTACCAGCCTGCCTGTCAACTGCACCCTCCCCCAGTTTCGACTGGTTAACGACACTATCTCGTTTATTGTTCTTTCACAACGACGTACCGATTTGCCTGCTCATTTCGAAGCGTTGTCGAATGAGTAGCCCGACCCTTTTATTGAGAGGGGGAGGTGATGATTGTTGACCTTGAACATTGAAGTGAGTTGTCATAAAAGCAGCGACACTTATGATTCGACCAAAACTCGCTCTGACACGTTCACCCCTAGGCATGGTCCTCAAGTCAGCCCTCGTACCACTGATTGGGGTTCTAGCGCTGAATTGGTGCCGTCGATTGCAGGTTGACTGGCACGTTCCGGGCAGCATGCTTGAACATCCTTAGCTCCATTTCCAGCCACTTGGCATCTTCCGTTGACTCGTAATTCTGAACTCGAGTCCAATTGCGGATGCATGCAAACAGTCGGCTACGCCCGGTACCCTGGAGTCCGAATCCACGCATGCTAAGAATGTTGCTCAATCCGTGCCTGTTGATCTCGTTGCGAATACGGATACCCTTGGACAAGCGAGGCGAGAGAAGGACGCGAATCCCTACTTTGCCGGTCTGCGGGCTCCTTACCAGGGCAACTATTTCACGGCGGGCGTTGATCTGATGCTCGAGGGCCGTCGGGAGCGAGGGGCACAAAAGTAGGTTCTCGTCCGGGTCACATATATTCTGTTGGGCCATATGATAGGGTCGTTGAAGCGAATGGGGATGAAGCGATGGCGGCGGTAGCACGGCTGGGCGTATGTTGGTCCGAAGGATATATTTTTCGATATCTTTCATCCACTGCTTTTTCAGGGCTTTGTACTCTTTAATAGTGATAGCGTAGGGGCTTGGGGGATCGATCAGCTCTTGAAGCTGGGTCCATTTCTGTTCTGCCTCAACCTCCACGGCGGAAAGCACCCGGTGCTGTGACGTCGAGGGGTAAGCCAGCGGCGAAGACCATCTCGCCACTTGGTCATACAGCGTGGCGAATGACGGCAGTCGCGGATTTCCTACCGCCGTGCGCAGTTTCCGCGCGCTGATACTATCGTCTGGATCTACCTCGTTTTCCAGTGAGTCTGGGTCACCCTCGGTCGGCATAGGCGGCTCGGAAATATCATCCGGGTAGCTGGCGCCTGACTCTTCCATGGTACGAAAATAACGGTTGACCTTTTCCACTGCGGTATACGGGACAGCAGCCCCATGAAGAGTAGCCTGGTTAAGCTCGAATGAGGTGCCTATAGCAAGTGTGATAGAGGCACAGGTCAGGCTGACCGCCACAAGACCCCGTAGTGACATGTGCATAGTTCTAGTGGGTGGAGAGGGGTGGTGGTGATTTTTTGTTTGATTTTGGATGCAAAAGTAGTTACCGAGGGAGCGCTGTCAAAAAAATATGCGTGTACAGGCTGAGGAGACGCTTGGCGAGAAAGTGAAATGCAGTGTCCAGTTACGCTACAGGCCTGGTATTAATGAGAACCGCAGTTAAAAACAGTCAAGTGGGGAATGAGGCTGTGTACAATGTATGGAAAAGCTGGGCAAAAAAACCGTGCAGGTGCAGAGGGGTGGTTAAATTAGGGCACTCTTTTGCTCCGATAGCGTACTTCAGCCCACTTTTTATGCTGGCGAGTATCCCGTCAGATCGAGGGCAGAATCCACACCGATAGAGCCCCGCGGGACGGCAAAGTGGGTTTGTGACCATTCTGTCTCTCGTCTCTCTTATCCCACTACTTGGAACGAAAGACAGGCAAGCGGATGGGTCTCTGTGTCTAGTGAGAGATCCCGGCTTCCCACCTCGAGGCGGCTGACGCGTACTCGGCGGTGACACTTGTACAAGGGAACCGGCTCGCTCTCAGGTGGTACGTGTGGCTATCAACAGTCCCCCTCTTCTTCCCTCCCTCCCTTCACTCGGTCGGTGTCTATTGGGACGGTGGTGAGGGGAGGGGTATTGGGCTTGAAATGTTCGGTCGGTATGTCGGCACGGCCCCAATTAAAAAATGATGTCGACAATATGCTGTCAGCTAAGAGCTATCAAGTGTCATGGCGGTACAGGACGTCAAGGACTCTTTGTAGTTCTTCGCCACTGAAAAGCTAGGCGTACACCAAAGGCATTGCTACTATGAGGATCTTTATTCATCAATCCTTCCCAAAGAAAGGCCATTATTGTAACTCCCCTCGCCATCATCTATAGATACAGCGTTTCTGGCCTGCGTTACATGAATGAATTCCTATTTTAACCTTGAACAGGAAAGGTTGATCTCGCAATTCCTCCGTATTGTATAGCCGACGCCGGCGGGCAGCCCATGCCAGCACCGACCCCTATACGCCCCGATAACGCCACGTTCATTTTGTAGGTGCTGGCGGTTGGGGTGGCACCAGCCGTATTTCAAGGGACCCACCCACTGCCAATCATATCGTCACTATGATAGCCATTTCCCAACGGTACGACGGGCCAAAAAGAAGAGCGTGTGGGATACGAATAACGCGCGGTGGAAACAAAAAACGTAGTAATAGAACGTGGGTAACACCGTGCACCAACAGTGGGCCCAACCGACCAGAATTAGATAATTGATTAGGCGGATAGATGAGTAGATACGACCCTGGTATCGCACAGTTTCCTAAACGTTCACGGGTACGAGTAAGTGTAGCGCTAAGTTTTTCGGATGGACCTCGGCGTGTGGCAGCGCGTGAATTAACGCGTCGGAACGGCATAATGCAGTGAGCAATCGACAGTGGCAGGTAAGCTGTAGGGTTGGGGAAGGGACTGGCGAATAACCATGGGCAATTATCCGGAATCAACGCATCCATTCACCAAGTGCATCACCGCAATCGTTACAACGCGGTGCAATACATTGCCAGGCGATGATGTGCAGTACATTTTTAATAGGAACATTTGTCATTCAATCGGCCAGTATCGTCCCAAGGCAACAGTGAACCCTAAGTTGGGAGTTGGCCCTGGAGATAATCAAGGCTGGTCGAGTCGGTTCGGAGAGAATACCGTATGCCAAAATATTATCATCCAAGGATGTCTATAGACTTGATTTTGTTGGGCGAATTGGAGCCGGGCGGAGGGAGTTAGACCTGTTTTAGGCGTTCCAGTTCCTCAAAGTTAATCGGTAGTATCATTCGCCTGGGTTAGATCAAAAATGACGGCCAAAATCTGCTGAAGGGAGCGGTAATTGCGGTTGTCAGGAGTTTCCTCACCCGTATCGATACCGACCGATCCATCACCCCTGATTAGGATAGTACCTCCGATTTCCATGAACTCGTCGTGGACTGCGACGACAACCAATCTCGCTTGGCCTACACTAATCGTGAGCTGGTCGATGTCTTCGCCAAAGGGGCCACTACTGGCTTCCAGTGCTGCTAAAAACAAGGTATCGAACAGGCTGACCTCACGAATTGTGGGGTAGGCGTACTCCACACGACGGTCAACCATCCGAGGTGCGTACTTGGGGGTTGCATTGATACGCTCAAAAAGCGTCAGTAAGTCAATCGGAGTGTCCATCAAGTGACCAAGCTCCAGCATCAGCTGACGAGCCCCGTTATCGGCTGTGACCAGGTGGGTATCCAGTATATCGAGTTCCTGGCGGTTGTCGACGTTTTCCTCGGCCCTGGTGGTCGCGCCGATAGTGTCTTGCTCAATTTCGTCGGTATTCTCTGGGGAGCTGAGCGACCATTCCCGGTCGCGAGAGTTGAACTGGCGGGGTAAAGCGGTGACGATAGCCGCCGCGAGGCCCATCAGTGCAACGGCGTAGGAAATGCGCATTATGACAAGGGCCTGTGATCTGTGGCGGTGGAAGGTGAGCGATACAAAATCGTTTGGCCGAACAATGGTGTATAATTATGAGCATAAATAATAATAATAGAGACAACTACCATTAAGGGTGCAGAGTAATGATGTATTCAAAAACAACCTGGGGAGGACGGGAAGGTGTCGGTTATATAGTGTAGCATTCGGAAATCACGGTGCATTTATGGAATCACGTATTTCAACGGCGGAAGCCTTTGTCAAAAGGAGCGCGTCCTAGGCAAATCCCCCATTTTCGGAGGTGGGTTTCTCTGATTGCGTGACGGACATGGGTGGGCAGCAGCATAGCACTAGACTTGACACTTGATATTCCATTAGAATATGGCGGCTTGCACAAAGCCTTGTACGTCCCAGTCGGGGTAGACAATACGCTCATTATGAAACCATCTACCCTATGTTTACATTTTTTCTTCCTGTCCGGCAGTTAAACCCCAAACACTGAGTATATACCGTACAATTTTCGTTCTACTCAGCACCGATAGGCGACGAATAATCCCCACTTAATGTGCTATGCCTCCGGTATGTGGAAATCCTGTGCCGAGCTTCAACCTGATCTATTAGACGAGTGCGTTTCGGAAGCCTGTTCGTCTTAGCTTCAAGTGCGTCTAATCGTAACTTGGCGGAACAGTCAACTCTAATCGGTTTCGGCGCACCCGAGTCGACCTTTAGCCACCTTCAGTGTGCCATAGTCCGACGACTGGTAGCAGAGAGATGGTTATAAACCAACACCTAGGCCATGTCGCCAATGAAAATGATGGCCGGAAGATAACCACCTGCCTCAGCAGAGTTTGCCGTGTAACTGGGTGTCCATCGCACCTGGTGGCACTGCTGGCCATCGGTGAAATTCCTTGGGACATAACCCTTAGTAAAGTAACGCGATCTCAGGTCGACATGAACCAGATGATTATGGGGCTAAAGACCACTACGGATCAATTGACCCTACGATCGGCCAGGTATATACTCGCCAAAACCCAAGCACCCCCAACTCCCTTTTGGTTTCAACAGAAAAAATAAGTCACTCAACTCTCATTGTTCATATTAGCCTGTCGTAATTCACTTCTACTTTCTTCATTTCCTTACAGGTTTGTGTTCATCGTTCTGTTATTCCTATCGATCCAAACTTCCATCAAGCCCCGTCTTTGGTTTTGCCATTACTTCCATCACCCAACCAGTTACCTTATATACATGGCGGACGTTCACCGTTTTCCTTCCTCCCCGACTTGTACGCCATTATGAGCCTGGACAAATTCCTCTAGTAGAGGCACCTACGAGACCTATGCAAAACAATAGTGTCAGGTGAACTATTGAAGTCGAGGGTCTGTTCGTACCCGCCTAACGCAGCGACATTAGGTTTCCGAGTAGATTATATCTCCGGATCATAGCCTTCCTTGATCTGATATCCTATCTTTCCCACACTTCGCACCCATTCCCTAGCTTAAAAACTAAGAAGACTGGCAAGCCAGTCTCCATTGTCACTCAACTACTTCTTTAGCTCCATCCCACTGGACTGACGTTTTTCGGGCTTTTCCACAAGAAGGGGATGTTTACAAACCTCATTAATCGGACCGGAAATGCTGAGAAGTGTAAGTCAAGTAAAAGCCAAAGGGTGTAAACCATTATGAGGGTTTAGCAGACAATAGCGCTTGAAGATTAGGATTATAGGCTAGGGGGTGGGAATTGACGGTTTAAGTGATCGCTGTGCCTAGAATTGCGACCAGGGGGATCATTTGTTACAGCGAAGGAAACACCATGGCGGGGAGCGATAAATATAGTATAGGACAAACGCGACGCGGTAAAGGTGGCCCTGAGAGACGGAATAGTACGGTGAAGTGCCCAGAAAACAGTACGACGGAATACGGGACGAGGGTAAAGGCGTAAACAGCAGGATCCAGTCTAAAGTGGCTGTAAGGTGGTCCAGGTGAGATGTGCAGTGTGTAGGAGAGTGGTACGAAGTGGTGGCTGGCGAGTGGTCAGGATATAGGGCCTGAAGTCCGCCTTTTTAAAAGAGTTCCCGGTACTGGTTTGCGGTCTACGGCCGCTGTCTCGAGGGAACCAGCGGCGAGAGTCATTAGCGTGGCGTCGCCCTCTCCCATCTCTACATGCTCATATGCAGATTGGTCGGACCCTGCTTACGTAAACCTAGATCCATATCGATCACCATACCGATATAGTCAGCATGAAGAAGACGGCTGGACCGCGTGGAAAAGTCGGTAATTTTCTCGGTTCTTTGGCATAGGCTATTCGAACGTATTAACAACACCCTGTAAAAGCACCTAGCTTTGTAGGAGTACAACTGCAGGTATGGTTTCCGGATTGAGTCGAGAGGCACAGGGCATCAACACTTTTCAATGTGGAGCTAAGCCTAAAACAAGTGTCCAGGAGGGAGGAGTGGGGTGATCCGGTGGAGATCAGGCTGGAGCTTTTGGTTCTTGGAACACGGTCATGTCCACGCATCAGCATGAACCAAGAGCTGACATGAGCGAAAATAGCGAAGCCTGACAGGTTTCCCTGTAGTACACTACGCCCTAACATTATGGTGCGGTGTGAGCACGGCCCAGGGCCTGCGCCATCTGATGGGCTGCAATGTAGAGCGTTTATGGGGGCCACTGTATTAGTATACTTTTAGGCGGCTAGAATATGACGCCGTATCGGATTTAGATGGAAGGAAGTCGAGCACGAAACATTAAGGATTACCTATACCAGATAGGGGTTGCACAGCCAAATGTTTCAAAGGTAGGCCGACAATATGATTTACCGATCTTCGTTGAAACGTTCATACTCCTACATTGCCCCCTACGACATTTATACCGATGCCATCGCACATTCATGGTTTCGGAAATTTACTGAGGTCGCCTTATTTGGGCTGCCAGGGGGAGACGTGTCGGCTGTTGGTTAGAGCTTCTCATGTAATCAATCATATAATTATGCAATCGGCAGAGTCGTAGTAGACCTAGCGCAACAACTGAATCATATTATAGGCAGAACTTGGTACATTCAAGAGTAGCGGCCGGCCTGGCTGTCCTGGCACCTTACCGTTTTTGCCGGCTCAGCCTTCCTCCGTCCTTAGATGTTAGCCTCGTACCACTGCACTCTACGCTGTACTTGGCTTTCATTTGCTAGATTGACTCTTTTATTAACCCTACACTTCCACCGGTATACCCCTACTAGCGTACAGCTCCATGTCTTTAAATTTTACGATACCTCTGGCTAGCAGAATAATCAAATGTACGTTAACTGCCATGTGCTATGCCCCTTACCAAAGGGAAAATGTAAGAAATGGCAACTAAATAAAATGGGACACAAAAGGTGGTCGAATCTGTTATGGCCAGGCACTTGCGGATCAATCTGCAAGGGACGTTCACCATAACGGTTGAATCAGATGCAGTTGGTTTAGTATAATACGTGAAAATCAACCCACACATTCTGCTGTGCTGTAGAGTGGCTTCATCCCCCTATAATTTCCCCAGGGAGTTCTCGATGTCCATGCTCGGCAAGTCTACTTACGTACGGGGCTGACGTTTTCCGGGAGTTACGGGGGTGGGGCTACTTCATTGTAATTGCGGGGTGGGGGTACCAATACGGGAGGGGCGCTGCGGGCTTCGGGATATCAGTACACAAATTCAACTCAGAGGCTATGCCTGTTGACAGGGCTCGATATCTGAGAAATTTCTGGACATGTCTTTGGTGTCTTCGGCGCTATTCAAAGCACCAAAGCTCTGCCCAGAGTCTAGGGACAGTTGGACTTTCACCGTGCCGAGTACGGATAGGGTCAACATAGGGCTGTAGGTAAAGTACAAGATCATTGGCTCGATGGTGCCATAGGCCATAGTTGTTGATTCAAAAGAAAGGCGGGGCGAGACTGAGTTTAAGGGCGAGTACATCATCGAATATATATTGGGCCTGTGTTGTGCCGGCAAAGAGAGACCCGTTGGTAGGGGGAAGAGGTAGAGAAGGAATTTGGAAAGTGGACGACAAAAAGAAAAGGGGCCAAAGCGGATAAATGATGGTCGAGGGACTTGTGCCATACCGGCACCAAGCTGGCCAAGAAATCAGTCCTGGGAGCTTAGCAACCAAGTAGATATAAAATACGGCAAAAAGACTCCACAGTGGCTGCCTCTACCATTTATGTGGCCCTATCCAGGTCTATGTAGATGCCAGTGGTGTTTAAGTAAAGCACAGCAGCGGAGGCCCTGTTGGTGGTAAAAAGTAGCGTAGGACAGGGAGGACAGCAGAAGATTGCGATGACCTACGCAGCACAATAAAGTCTAAAGGGCCTTGAGCCATGCTATTAGTATAATTTTTACCGCTAGGCATGGGCGAGAACTCGAGTATAATAGAGAGTGGCCGGATATGAGTAGGAGGGCGCGGTTAGCAATTGGATTGTGGTGCCTTGAGCCAACCTGTAAACCGCGTATCATCGTCGCCTCACCTGTATTCCCTGCGTGGTCAACGTCAGCGGTTGAGTTCTTACCCAAGACATGTCACCAACTGGCGCACCACAGGCGGTCAGGGTGGATATTAAGTCTTTATAGAGTTATTTTTGGCAATACTTTATTTTTTGGTGCCTGATTCTTTTCTCCATTACTAGGGGCGGAAGTCCTGCCCAGATTGATAGTAGAGTAAATTATTGATCGACTGGCAGTGCAAATGCTGAGGGGGGATGATTGTAAATATAATGATTAAAACAATACTAGGCTGAACTGCGCTGAATGAGGGAAAGGCTCATTCGCCAAGATTTGCTTGTTTCCCTTTCCCATGTTAACCAGGGCACCACTTTACCTTGCCAGTAATTACGTAAGGATCTGATTAAGTACGACCCGGGCAACCCTCACATCAAGCATCTCAATGATGCCTACCAAAATTCTGCCATACAGCTAACACGGGCTAATGACAACTGTGAAGGGTAAAATTTATCCGCCTTGGGACGGAGCTGTTACTAAAGGCTATGCTAACGGCCAGGTTAGTCAGAGGACTAAATTATACTGTTTATATGGGAGACAATGTCCGCCTCTGAGGAGTGCCGCACCATCACTTCATGCAGTCACAAGTGTCACTGTTCCTACAAGCCCTTTCCAATTTGTGACTTGGACCTCATAGGTAACCCGGGCCGGTGGAGCGGAAGGTATTTAACTAAAGTTCTCTGACATCCGAGCAACACGAATTATTTCCGGGACTTGAGGCTCATCCCGCATTATTTTTTTTTATGTGAACAGTTTTGGCGATCTCACTATAGCGTATAGGCAGCGGGACCCCATGTCCAATAAAATGGAATAAACGGCCCAATCTTATGCACGAACACAGTGTCTACCTGGACTCCACGTGGTGTCCAGGTACAAACTGGCGTACCTTGGGCCGGGCCTCATCCCACGGTCCGTGAATCTCATTCTTGTAGCGCTGTACCCAAATCAGCCAGATGGGGCAGAGGAAGGTCAAGCAGAACATGGCTATCATGTAGAATATGGCGATGGCGCGAGCAATGGGCCAAAAGAGGACGAAAGTAACGGCCACAAGGAGACCGGTCTGCACCAAATGGCCCAGGGGCATAATACGTTTCAGGTATCGACGGAAAATGGGAAAGAGCGCGAACCACTCGAGCGCGAAAGCCATGAAGCCGAACACATGTAGGTTGGAGGACAGCCGCGAGGCAAGCAGCACGCAGGCAAAGACGGCAGCGTTGAGCGCTACGGAGCCGGGGAACTGCAGCGAGTAAGTCGGGCCGCTGCCGTAGTCGTGGAACAGGATGTTGGTCACGAAGAGACACACGGACATGGCCCATATTGAATCACTGCTGATGTCCTCGGTGAGCGTGCGCAAGATGGGGGAAAGTCCGAGTAAGGTGAGAAAGAAAATCACGGTGGCCTTCACGAACGAGAGGTGCAGGCGTGGCGCTACCCGCCGTGGTGCGTCGTTAGATTTAAGTCGGCCCGCTGAGTCGTCGCGGTTGGCCACCAGTTCCGAGGAATGGGTAGTCTGGTCTGGTGGTGGGGTATTTCCCTCGGCTGTCCGGTCCGCCGCCGGCTCCGTACCGCCCAACTGGATGGGCTCAGGTCGGGCTAGCCGCCATTCCCAAATGATACCGCCAACTAGCATGAATGCTGTACCTAGACCGACCAACAGGTGCGGATCGAGGTGGCCATGGTATAGCTGAATGAACACAGCGACGAAGATGAGCACACTACTGACATGCTCGGTGATGACCGTGGACTCCCGGATCAAAGACGGGTACTCATAGGACTGGAAATTGACGTTCTTTTGCAAGTTTTCCAAAAAGGACTCGTCAACGTAGTTGTCAGGGTATTCCTGTTTGATGTATAGCAGTTTGCGCCATGGCCGCAGGTGGACCGCCTTCTGCGGCGACGGCGACGACTTGAAGCTCAGTGGGTCCTGAGTGGACGAAAAATTACCAAGGTGACGCACCGAGCGGAAAGGGGTGTAGGTTAGTAGGTCCAAGGGAAGGCGGGTGGCATACAACAAGATATGTATAATGAGTTCCTTAATCTTGTGGTGAAGGCGTAGGACGGCGAATGCCCCGTTGCCGGTACCGATGCGGCCGATTGGCAGGACTCGGGTAATCAAGGGCCAGGCCGTGGCAAGTAATACCCACCTCGGAACTATCCGACGACGCGGGTTTTTCGAATATTGGGTTGCTGGGGTCCATAGGTGCGCTAAGGGAGATAACCGGGATGGTGCGGCATGGAGACGATGGGCGACTTGTCTATAAATGAAGAAGGTTGGCAGGGGCAATCGAATGCGGAGAGCGATAACTAGCGGCATGTGCAGAGCCAAGTATACTGACCCCCTGGACTCACAGTTTTAGCAACGGCGCTGTGGCGAGGTGTAACCAACGAGGCCGGTTGAGTTCATGGTTATAGTTCAGGGAATTTGAGGTGGGATGGTTGGTATGCAGACAGTTCTCTTTGCTGCATTACAATCACTATCGGCTAGAATTATCTAGGCTAAAAGTGGGACGCAGTTACTGCCACATAATTCTCTGAACTTTGTAAGCGGCCATTGGAGAGGCTGGGGCTTTAAATTTCTTCGAGAATAAGTCAAGTCTAGGACACACGCCATTTTGTGAGACGACTACCAGCGTCCAGAAACAATCCGAAACCGTGGCGGCATGCCAAATGTGACGAAGTTTGTACTAACCGATAACCCCTTCTGTTCGAATGGGGGCTATCTGTCATTGTCTTCATGAAAGGCACCAATGGCCATAGGTCTAAAGCTGCCAGAACTCTTCCTCCGATACGCATCCGCACGCGACCATGTAGTACCTAAATCATCTTCAACATAGTTGCACTATATACCCGGATTTAATCATAGGGATATACGGAATCCAGGAACCCCCCCCCCCCCTCCTACAGAACGCGACGTCCGAGGGAAAGGGTGGGTGATAAATGTTGAAATGGAACAAAGCCAAACCATTCTGGCACCAGGTTCCTTACCCCAGCTCCGAACTCAGATGTTAAAGAGGGCTCACTGGGCCCGGAATGGCTTGTAGTAGACGGTGGTGGCGTACTTCTTGCGGTACCGGGTGGTGCTGGCGATGGCCATCACGCCGTTCCGAATGGAGCACGCAAACAAGTGGTTCAGCACGACGTGGTTGGGCACGGGGAGTACGTGGTTAGGGTCGGAAGGGCCGGAAACGCGCGTCGCGGCGCCGCTCCCCCCACCAACTATGCCGGCGGCGCCTGGAGCGGTGGCGACCGGCGGGGCGAACTGGCTGGGATTGTTGTGGTGCGACTGGGAGTGGTTGAGAAGGACCTGGGAGAGGTGCGGCGGTAACGTGGGCGGGTGGTTGGCTTTGGCGTGGCCATGGGAATTGGTGCGCTGGGTCTGGTAGAGGTGCTCAGGGACCACGGTGGAGTACTGGCCCGGCGGCGAGTTGGACAGGGCAGACTCCAACCCTAACTCTTCCAGCCCGGATATGGCACTGCTGACGTCAGGGATGGACGTGGCCACGCTCTGTGGCTCGGCGGTGGCCGGTGGTAGCTGATCCGCTGGAGTAGGGCTGAAGGGCTGCGACTGCTCGGCTGCCGGTGGGGACACATGGGGTCCCTGGGAATCGATCCGGAGGTAGTTGACGAGGTTGCCGTCGTCATCTGGGGCGGCGGCGTACCGCGGCGAACACTTCCACTCCTCATCGACGATGAACTTCCAGTAGTGGACCCCCGGGGTTAGAGAGAGGGTGACCCCGAAGTTACCACTTGGGGACGGGGTCAGACGGACCTTGTGCTTCCAATCGTTGAAAGAGCCGGAGACGTAAACGTTCTGACCGGTTCCGTGCCAGACCAGGGTGACTGAGACGCTGTCCGGGGCGCCAGCTGGGTGGTGAGGGGAATGCCGGGGTGCGCGAGGGGCGAATCCCGGGGGACGAGCGGGCGACCCGGCAGGTGAGGCCCCGCTATCCTGGTCCATGGCTACACCAGACGGGTGAGCTGGCACGGGCACGGCGGTTGCCGAGTACCATGACCCCCGGACTGAGGTGCTGGGCGCGGTGGAAGGCATGAATTCCGGCACGGCGTTCGTCCGGCGAGACGACCGAATGGGGCGCGGGGCGGTAGGCGGGGAGTCCCTATCCAGATCCATCGTATCGCCAGGCGCCGGGTGGCCGGTCCGACCGGGGGAATCGACGTGGGATGCCATGGACGAGGCGTACTGCGAAGGGGACTCGCATGCAAAGAGTGGTCCGGGGTTTTGAGCCGACGTGCCAAGCGACGGAGAGTTGCGGCCCGTCTTATACCGGAGGGACACCGACCGCGCCGCCCGGCCCTGCCGCTGCGATGGCGAGCCCGACAGGGACCCGCTCAGGGTGGCGCCTCGCCGGTCGCTCACAGGGACGGGGATGCGGGTGGGGGGTGGGGTAGTTTGCGGATTCCCTACCGGAATCGAGGCAGTCGTCAAGTCAGTGGAGGGTGAGGGTGATCCCGGGATCTCGTCGAGTCGGGCGGAGGGTGCGGGCGAGGCTTGGGTGCCATCGGATTGGTAGGTGTTTCGTTTGCGAGAGCTGGGCCGGGTGGCGCCCGGGGACGATTCCTCGCCCCGGGTGCCCAATTGGGCTTGGGACTGGCTGTTACCCATAGGCAATGAGAAGGGGCGACAGACACAAGGGGGCGGATGTAGACGGATGCGGTGGCGGAAAAGGGCGTGGGTGGGATGAGGGGCAGCGGGCCGGGATAAGTGTGAGGGTGAGCTGATGGGGCAGCCCAGAGCTCAAGTTATGGGCAGTGGAGGTAGAGGGGAGGTGGGCGGAGTTGCAAGATGGATGAAACCTAGTCAGACGGAGGCTTTGCATGCGAGCAGGCTTGGCTGGGAGAAAAGAGCCGGGCGTGCGGTAGCTTGGAGCAGGCTATGGCCAAGGGTGCCACGTCCGTAACTTGGGCGACCAGCGGCCCTGTCGTGGTACCCTCACCCCTCCCCCCGATGCGGTCAATCGGTTGTGGTAGTCTGGCGGTAGAAGAGAAACCAGTGGAAGTCTACCCTGTCAGTATGGGAGGTTAGTGGCTGAAGCGACATGCACAGCCCAGATAGGGCTATCGGCTACCACGATGTCCTGGCTCTCGAAGCGATGCGTTTCGCGCGCATTGGTCATGGCTATGGTTGGGCGTCTGGGGGCAGACAGCCAAGACCATAGTTGTCTCTATACTGGGAACAGCTGTCCCCCGCCAGTAATAGCGGGCAGTTAGCTAGGTTTGTTTATCCGTTGGTTTAGTTTATTGCGCAAACTCCACCAGCTTCCTGCTACTGTGAGTTCGTGCACTATTTCCCTTCAACCACTCTAGACGCTAAGGATACCTGTTTTGCACCACAGCCTTGACCCTCATTTTTCGTATAACTTCAACTCGTGTTGGTCTGCCTTGTCATATCGTCATTACCCTCCTTGTCCACGACTTGGCGCGCCATCAAGTTCCGCCATGGCTGCATTAGTCCCTTCCTTGAGCGATCTGGAGCAGTGTATTGTCACTCAGTTCCCCGGCCGGACCACCCAGGCCCGCCGCTTACTCCAATACCTCGGCCAGGTGAGTCGGCGGTAAACAGGCAGCCTGCTCAAGCTTCGCACTCTGTCGGCATCGCAGTGCCCTCGGCCCGAATAGCACTCTCCGCTGACCGGCACTTACCGAAACATGTCCTCCACTCGACCTATTTCCTTCCCCTGCTTACTACCTACGGATACACTACCCTACCCGTATCGCACCTGGTCAGCCTGACGACCCGAGTCCACCGTTCCTGTTTCTGTACGGACCCGAGTCCACGGGCAAAACCAGTCTCGCGCGGACCGTGCTGGCAGGAACTAGCCCTGCCACGTCCACAGCCTACGTCAACTGCATCGAGCGCTATACGCCCAGGCTCATTTTTGACCATATTCTCGCCCAGTTTTCCGGCTCCAATCCCTGCTACGAGACGGGTTTCTTCAACCGATTCCAGTGCAACAGTACGCAAGAATTCGTGACGACGCTGGCCCGAGAGATCCCCATCGCCGAACGGCACCGCACGCGGTACATTGTAAGCCGAGATCTGCATTTCTGGTACTGTTTACAGTCTTAACGACCGCCGCCCACATGAATCAAGGGCCCCGTGTCGTGGTAATCTGCCATCGGCTTTTCGCACATGAATGGTTTGGCCTATACCACCCCCGCTCCTAGCTGTTGTTTTATTCGCTGATACTAATCTACTTTCCCCAACCCTGACATACTCTCAACTAGGTATTCGATAACGCTGAACGGCTGCGGGACGTAGGGTCGAACTTCCTGCCCGCATTTCTACGTATTGGTGAACTTGTAAGTTCCGAATTTCCTCCGGCTCGCTTTCAATCGATACCAGAAGCCTTGGGCCCCGCCCGATCTCTCGATTAGAGCGGCGACTAAACTGCTTGACTTACAATACTATATGTCTATATATACCACCCGCCCGGTCGCGTATACTTTCCCTTATGCCAGACCGGCATCGCACTGACAATCATTCTCATCAGTAACGTCATTTGGGACAAATTTCGCCCCCGCGGGGGCCTTCCAGAGCCCCTCCTCTTGCGTTTCCCCGTATATACGAAAGAGGACACGCTGGCCATCCTCTCGTTGGAGTGCCCCGCCGATGAACCCCAGGACTTCTTTCTCAGCTTCACTGGCGTCGTCTACGACGTGTTTAGCCGTAACTGCAAGGACATTAACGAACTGCGACACCTGGTGGCGCTGCTATTTCCGAAGTTCCGAGAGCCCGTGCTGGATGGCCGCGGTAAGTGTTGGTTTCTAACACCATAACTGGCTGGGAAGCCCTTTGATTTTTTATATAAGGGTGGTATTTATTGATCGTATCGGTGCAGGTTGCGATCAAATAGGTACGCACTTCTCCCCCCTGAACCCTTTACTAACCGCGACATTGCTCTTTCGTGTACCAACAGCCCGCCGCACTGAAATCCCGAAGCTGTTCCGACTTTGCCAGGGCTACTTCGCCGCTGCCACCGATAAGCTATACCTGCGTGAAATCTCCAGCACCGAGTGGTTCCGGCACATTAATACCGGGGCGGCGGAGGGTGGGTCCGATAGCGACAGCGAGGACCACGTCGTGTCCACCGACCCCGGCCAGCTCAAACTGGTGGGCCGACTTGACTTTGAGCTACCGTACTATGCCAAGTTTCTCCTGATCGCCTCGTTCCTTGCCTCCTACAATCCGGCCCGTCTGGACGTGCGCTATTTCGCCAAGGGCCGTGAGAACACCAGCAACACCAAGCGCGGCAAGCAGGCGGTCCAAAAACAGATGATGACCCAGACGGGGGGCAAGGTAAGCTCGACTCGGTTAGATTGGCTTTGTTTTTTGTAAGGTGCCTTGTACCGTGCGCGTGCGTGTCTATAACGTCATATTTATCTATATCGTTCATCGTCCCTTGGGTTCCTCACGTAACTCCGCGTCTAACAGCAACGCCAGCAGCTCCTCGGACCCAAGGCATTCCCACTCGAGCGCATGTTGGCGATTTTCTACAGTATCTTGGACGATCCGATTGAGAATAGTATAGAAATTCAGTCGCAGGTAAGGCCGACGGAATTTTGGTAGCCAAGGGACCGGCGTAGAAGTTGAATTCGTATCAGGCCCTGACTTTCCATGGCCGGCATTGTGGAGCCCACCATGCGCTGATGGCCTATCGCTAACATAGCCGCGTTGTATCTTGTACCCGACAACCCTCGTATCTATTATATTATTACCCTCCATAAGATCGCCTCCTTGGTCACGCTGCGTTTGTTGGTTCGTACCTCCAATACCAGCCAGCTGGACGGAGTCAAGGTCAAGTGCAATGTCAGCTACGATTTGATTCGTCGCGTGGGCCGCAGTATCCACTTTGAGATTGATCGGTACCTCTTTGATTTCGTATAGGGGCGTGCCCCTGATAGAAAAATAAAACCTGAATCATTCTCACACCAGCCTACAACTAAATCACTCGCCCGCGCTGGAATCGGTGACCACTGAAGTAGGCGACCTGCCACTGGAGTCGCCAAGTGGCAACATTCAGTGTAGGTCGGGGTCTCCGGCCAGTAGTCTAGTCGTTGTTTGCGATTCGGTACTTGACTGCCTAAGGGTTGGCCGATCGACAAAGGGTACAGGCGGGAGGGAACGTCGATAATGCCGCCTAGTGAAGCTGCCTGAAGTCTTGCCGACAAGCAGCGTTCCTTCCCTAAAAACATTGCAGTGCATCAACATTTCAGGATTTCAGACACGCCGCGCTGTTATGTAGTAGAGGCAGTATGCGCGGAAGCTCGTTGACGTGCCATCAGGCTTCTTCAGGGGAAATACGGTGGGGGGGGCAGATTGCCCTGTATCGGGTGCTCTCGATAATCCGTACCTAAGGTGAAGGTTTGGCCGTAGCGGTTCCAGAGGAGTCAATTAGGCGAATTGCCTACTAAAAAGTGTCAAGGCGTGGGATCCGTATGCCTCGGTATGCTAGACATAATTATTAGCACCACAGCCTATTGCGATACATGCTATAGAGCCAATTATTAATATACCAGTCAATATGTTGATATTCCCACACAGCCTATCTAGGAAATATCGGAGCATAAGGATTTGTATGATGAGGGGGGGGCTATACCCCTTACGGTTTCAATTTTGGATGGCCCGGGGCCCTATGGCATGGGATCGAAAACGCACGAGGGGAAAATGGATAGGGGTGTGAGATGTGTGGGATCATGGTACCCTAGGTTTCGCCATTGGTCCACGCCATACCGAATTCGCCCGCGTTACCCCTTCTCTTTTCCCTCCGGGGGTCATAGCCACAGGGAAGATCCGGTAGGTCCATAACCCCCTCGCGCCTCGCTCCCACACACATTGTTGCAAGCAGGGAAGAGTGGGCAGAGCGGCTGGCCGTGTCCCCGTCCCCTCGCTCGCCACCGCTCACCACCCCTCTTCCTCCACTTGGCTGCCTTCAGACCCGAATGGGCATCGTCAATTTATATAAGCAATGGACTTCCCGGCCCCGTCTCTGGGCGGATTCCTGCCATTCCCTCATTTGCACTACGGTGATCACCCACCCGCTCTGAACATCACATCCGGAATCACTCACCCTGAGGTGAAATTGCTGTGCTCTTCAGAGCATCCCAAATCAGGGGGATACCAACATTTCCCCTAAGCGATCGACCTCCAACTCGCCTCAAATTCGATTGTCGCCAGAGCACGATCTTAGCATGACGAGTCGCCTCGACCGCCTAGTCCTCCTTTTGGACACAGGCTCTACGCCGGCCATCCGTGCCACCGCCGCACAGCAGATCGGCGACATCCAAAAGCAGCACCCGCATGAGCTCAGCAATCTTCTCGCCCGCGTGTGTCGCCACCTCCGAAGTAAGCAGTGGGAAACCCGCGTGGCTGCCGGGATCGCTCTCGAGGCCATCGCCCAGTACGTCCCGGACTGGACCACGCTGACGGCCCCGACTGCTCAGAAGTCAACGGAGGAGACATCCGAACCGCCCGCATCGCCGGGATCCCAACCCTCCACCCCGTGTAGGACTAGCGCTCCGGGTGGCCCCGCCACGCCCACACCGACCGCCCACCCGAGCACCGCCTGGGCGTTTGACCGTGTGGACCTGCCTACAGTACTGACCCAGGGCCAAACGTTGCTCTCCAGCGCTGGCCGCGAGTTTGATCTCGACCTGGGCGACCTCGACCCGGCCGAGAGGATGCGAATCCAGCGGCAGCGGTTGGCGCAGAACCTCGGCATGGGGATGCAATTTGCCGGCTCCGACCTATTTGACGATGCTGACCTCCACACCGCGGCTCCGGCCGTGTCGAAGGCGGCTGACCCTGCTCCAGCTGTGGCCGGCGGCTACCACGGTGGCGTCCCACTGGCGGCCATCACCCCGCGGGCACCCGAGCCGACTCGTGGCGGTCCGCGCCCGCGCGGTCGCCCGCGCAAACACCCCGTTTCCCCGCCCCGACCACCCCCAGCCGACGACACTAGCAACCCAGCATTTGCCCATCTTGACCTGTCTAATCTCAGCGCCCGCGAGCGGAACCGGCTCAAGCGCAAGGCTCGCAAAGACGGTCGGCCCGGTGGGTTCACGCCGGGTGCCGACTCGGCTCAGCCTCGCGATAAAGTCCGTATCGTCGAGGGCGAGTCTACCGCCGTTCCCGTCCCCGCCGCACCTTCAGCAGAACCAGCTCCGCCCGCCACGGTTGAGCCCTCCACTGAGTCTAGTACGGCCTCCCCGGCCCCGGAAACAGTCGCGGCGCTGCCCACCCCACCGGACCACTGGCCCTTCACTCGGTTGGTTGACCAGCTCTGTTTGGACCTGTTTGATCCGGACTGGGAAGTGCGGCACGGCGCCGGTCTTGGGCTCAAGTCCATTCTCCGGCGCCACGGGGCCGCTGCCGCCCGCAAGCAGGGGTGTACACCCGAGGTGAACGCCGAACGTAACCAGCTCTACCTGGCGGACATAGCCGTACGGCTCGTGTGTGTCCTGGCCCTCGACCGCTTTTGTGATTTCGTGTCAGACCAGGTGGTCACACCCGTCCGCGAAACTTGCGCTCAGACCCTAGGTACCGTAGCCAAGCACCTAGCTCCGCTAGGTGTGGATCAGGCCGCGGGCGCTCTCCTCCAGCTTGTACACCAACCCTGGACCCAAGCCGTAGCCCTGCGCCCGGGCGCCGCTCCCGTGACGGCCCCCGTATGGGACGTGCGCTACGCCGGGCTTCTGGGGCTCAAGTACCTGGTCGCGGTGCGCCAGGACCTGGCCGACCAACTGCTCAGCGGAGTGGTCGGGGCCGTCCATTTAGGCCTGCGTGATGCCGACGACGACGTGCGCGCGGTGTCCGCCGCCACCCTGGTACCCGTGGTGGACGTGTTAGTGCGGCGGCTACCCGAGGTCCTTCCAGACCTGTGCCGAGCCCTGTGGGACGGTTTGCTGGAACTCAAAGACGATCTAACACCATCGATTGCTAGTGTCATGGAACTCGTGGCAAAGCTGTATCGCTACCCAGAGGTGTGCGCTACCATGCAGCAAGCCCCCGGGGCCGGATTCGGGGCCCTACTCCCACGCCTCTACCCTTTCTTCCGTCACACGATGACCTCGGTCCGCCGCGCCGTTCTTGATACGCTTCTCACCTTCGTGCGTCTTGCGCCTGGTGATCCCTGGGCCGACGGCCAGTGGCGCTCCACCGACGCCCGGCCTCTCCAACTTCTGTACCAGAACATTATCCTCGAGACCCACCCGGCTGTCCTGCAGCTCTCGGTCGAGGTGTGGACTTCCTTGGTGTGGCGTCTGGCCCGCGACGCGGAAACCGTTCCGGCCCCCGGCGCCCCCACCCCGTTGGCCGCCCACGTGGCCCCTCACCTCCACCCGTGGCTAGTCCTATTAGCCACTCCTGTGGGTTGGCCGCTCCATACCGCCGGGCTGTACGGCGCCCCGCCACCCGGACAGGCCACCCCGCTCGCGACCTACCAGGTCCACCCGGTGGATACCGCCATGGTGCAGCAGGACCGCGGCCTGGTTCCGCCGGCCGTCGTCTACCGGAACCGTACGGCTGCTGCTCGCTCTCTAGGCCAGCTCCTGGCCGCCTTTGAGGTGGTCCAACGCCGCCATGACGTGCAAACTACTGACAGCACCTCCATCGACAAGTTCCTGGGCGAGTGCTTCCTGCCCCTGACGCGCACAGGCACGGCCTACGGGCAGTGGGCCATCGCCACCATAGTTGAAGAGTGGGCGGCCGCTCGCGCCTTAGCCCATCAACTGGCCACGGGCCCTGTCCGCGAGGTTCTGCACCCACTACTGATACAGACTTCCGGACTGGCCGCCCAACTACACACTGCCTTCCTCCACGACCTGGCCCTTCCGCTCTCTACCCCACGTCTGGAGCGGTGCGGGGCTCCGTACCACGAGCTTGTGCAGCTACTGGCTGGGCTGCATCACGATGCCACCTGTTTACTACGCGAGCTGCAGGGCGCGTCGGTTAAGGCGTCCCGCCTTCTCCCGGCCGAGCTACCACCTATTGGGACCGAGGGTCCACCACCACCGTCGGGCTACTTCACCGTGGACTGGGCCGAGCACCTTATAACCCAGCTGTATCCGGCTGCTGTGGCCCACCTACCGACCACCAAGGCGGCCCAGGCAACGCGGGCTGCCTGCGAGGATCGGCGCGTTCGATTGGCCAACCAAATTGAGCAGTACCACATCGAACTCACGACCGTCCAGGTTCGTGCCCAGGCGGCCGTCGCCGGAGCTGTGGTGGCCATGGAGACCCTGCCAGACAAGCTCAATTCGGTCATCCGCGCCCTCATGAGCGCCGTCAAGCTGGAGGAATTGGGCGACCTACAACTGCGCGCGGCGGTCAGCGTGGCCCGCCTCTGCGCTCTACTTGCTGCTGACGTCGCCCCCGCTACAGCTTCGTCCGACTCCTGGGCCCCGCCTACCTACGATGTTGACCTCCTGCGCCTGCCGTGGCCAGCGCAGAGTCCCGCAGCCAAGATTGTCAAGAACCTGTGTACATTGGTGTGCAGCGACCCGACCCGCGTCGTCAGCGATGATCAGCGGGACGGAATCCGGTCAGTGCGACAGGCTGCTGACGGATCGACGGAGTCCGGGACCAACCCGGCTAAACTGCATGTCCGTGAACCCGTGCAGGCCACCGTGGCTCAGGTGGCGGGTGCCATGCACCTCGCCCTGAACCATTCGAGCGCAACGCCGCCTGCCGGACTGTTGTTGACGCCACTCATTAGCGACCCAGAGGATGCCACCCGTGCCTATCAGGGCAACACCCGTAAGGCCGCGACCGCTGCAGCGGCGACGGCCGCCGGCGATGTAGAGACTTCAGGTGGCCGTGGACGGGGCGCAAGAGGCCGGGGTCGGGGTCGGGGGCGCGGCCGAGGAGCGGCCTCAGCCGACAATAGTCGACCCAGTACCACCCCATCGTCTCCGGTCAAGTCGGAGCCACCTGGGGACGATGGCGATATTGCTGTTGGTCCGCCCCTGGCTGGCGAAAACCAGGTTCGAGCCAGCCGTGCCGTCCGTGGCGCCACGCTGGCGCTACACGCCCTGGCCACCGGTCTGGGCCCGACCCTCTTTGCCCGCCTGCCCCGGCTGTGGGATACCCTAGCGCGCCCTCTGGCCGCCGTGGGCTGCCTCGTCCCCGACCGGGAGGGTCCCGACGCCGCGGTCGCCGCCCTGGATAACGCCCTCGCCGGTACGCTCATCCCGCCCGTTCCGATCGTACCCAACGACCTAATCGATGCACTTCTGCTAGTCCGGGCCCTTGGGCCGGCCCTTCACCCGAATCTTCACGAGGCCTTGCTGACGTTACTCCCGCAGGTTTGCACCGTAGCCCAGGCTGGGCGCGCCGACCTTCGCTACGCCGCCGCCGAGTGCCTGGCCTCATTGGCCGCCGTCCTTCGCGACCCAGTCCTCACCGCGGTGGTACGCCACTTGGTTCCCGTGTTGGGCCAAGTCCAGGCTCTGACCCGACGCCAGGGTGCCGCCGAGACAATCTACCGGATTGTTAACGCCCTTGATTTGCAGGTCCTACCCTTCGTCATCTTCTTGGTAGTTCCCGTCTTGGGCCGGATGAGCGATCCTGATGACGACGTTCGCTTGACCTGCACTAACGCCTTCGCCCATCTCATCAAACTGGTCCCGTTGGAGGCCGGCGTGCCTGACCCCCCGGCCTTGGCTGCCGACCTATTGGCTACCCGCGCTACGGAGCGCCGGTTCCTGGCCCAGCTGCTGGATAGTTCGCAACTCGAGCCTTATCCGCTCCCCATGCCCGTGAGTGTTACTCTCCGCCCGTATCAGCAGGCCGGAGTCGACTGGCTGGCCTTCCTTAACCGCTACGGGCTGCATGGGGTCCTGGCCGACGACATGGGGTTGGGCAAGACCCTGCAGTCCATCTGCATCTTGGCCAGCGACCACCACCACCGCGCCACGCGGTTTGCCGCTACCAAGAGCCCTGATGCCGCGCCACTGCCATCGCTGGTGGTGTGCCCACCCACCTTGTTGGGCCACTGGGCCCAGGAGATCCGTACCTACGTGGCGAATCTGAACCCGTTGATCTACGCCGGACCCCCAGTGGAGCGGCGGCGCCTGCGTCCGCTCATTCCGCGCCACGACGTGGTCGTCATGTCGTACGACGTCTTGCGAAACGACCTGGAGGACCTTGTAGACCAGCACTGGAACTACGCCGTCCTGGATGAGGGTCACATCATTAAGAACGCCCGCACCAAACTGACCCGGGCAGCCAAAGCCGTGCGGGCCCAGCATAGACTCATCCTCTCAGGCAGCCCCATCATGAATGGACCGCTCGATCTGTGGTCTCTGTTTGACTTCCTGATGCCCGGATTCCTAGGAACCGAGCGTATGTTCCACGAACGGTACGGCCGACCCATTCTGGCCAGCCGGGACGGGCGGAGCTCGTCACGCGATCAGGAAGCCGGTGCCCTGGCCCTAGAGGCCCTGCACAAGCAGGTGCTGCCCTTTTTACTGCGCCGCATGAAGGAAGACGTTCTCGACGACCTACCGCCCAAGATCATCCAGGACTACTACTGCGAATTAGGCGACGTGCAGCGCCAGCTCTACGAAGACTTTGCACGGTCCCAGACTACCCAAACCATCCGACGGTCCCTAGAGACCGCTGCGGGTAACGATGCTGACGACGAGGGCAGTGGGGATTCAGGTCGTAAGCGCGGCCAGACCCATGTATTCCAGGCCCTCCAGTACCTGCGTAAGCTAGTCAACCACCCACTTCTCGTGCTCAATCCGGACCATGCCCGTTACGATGCGGTGATGGCCCAGGTGGGCCACGACGCGGCCCGCCTCCGCGAACTTGTCCACGCTCCCAAACTGCTCGCCCTGCGCCAACTGCTAACCGACTGCGGTATCGGGGGCCCCGGCGAGGACACCTCCGCGGCGGCTGCCGTGGCTGAGCCAGCGGTCAGTCCACACCGCGCACTCATTTTTTGCCAGCTCAAAACCATGCTGGACATTGTGGAGAACGACCTTCTCAAGGCCCACATGCCCGGGGTCAGCTACCTGCGCCTAGACGGGTCGGTGGACGCCCTCCGCCGCCAGGACATGGTGACGCGATTCAACCAGGACCCTTCGATCGATCTGCTCCTACTCACGACGCACGTTGGTGGTCTAGGCCTTAATCTCACGGGCGCCGACACGGTTATCTTTGTTGAGCACGATTGGAATCCTATGAAGGACCTGCAGGCCATGGATCGTGCCCACCGCCTGGGCCAGAAACGCGTGGTGAACGTGTACCGGCTCATCACGCGTGGTACCCTGGAGGAAAAGATTATGGGACTGCAAAAATTCAAGCTCAATATCGCCAACTCGATCATCAACCAGCAGAACAGTGGCCTGCAGAACATGAACACCAACCAGCTGCTTGACCTATTTAGCGTCACCGATGTCGGTAGTGGTCAAGCCGGCGCGGCAGCGACAGACGGAAGTGGCAAGGAGGGTAGTGGTGACAAGGGCGGTCAGAAGCAACAGAGCGCCAAGGCCGTGCTCGATAGCATGGACGAGCTTTGGGACGATAAGCAGTACAACGAGGAGTATAATTTGGACTCCTTTATCCAGTCACTGAACTAATTTGCACAAGACAGGCGACCAGATCACCTTGCTCCCAAAATATAAATACTTCTTTGTGATATTTGACTTGACCGTGTAGTGTAGCCCCTAGGATGGACGGGGGAGGGGGATATAGCGAGGGCGAGAGGGCCAGGCCTGGTAGGCTGTAGTCGGCCATGACGCGTCGGGACTAGCCCTCTTCATTTGCACAAACGCGGAGGTGCCGGACAGTCCGGATTAGGGGGGACCCATACTCCGTCGTGCCCCTTACCACATTTCCCTATTTTTGAGTGCCATCCGTGTCATTTCACTCTCCACCCTACGGACTCCTGTGTGCCCTTTTCCATTTACATCTTTAACTCTGTACAGAGACACAGCTTCTCGCATCTGCAGTGCCAACCTTGGTCCAAAATGGTCATCTATGGTGGAGGTACGACCGCATCTCGTCCCTGTCGCCGTGCTGCCCTTCGGCGCCCGGATTGCGGCAACATGCTGATCGGTCTCCAATTCGTGCGACTCACCGGCAAAGCTCCGTCGGAACACGAATCTTAACCCATTGAGCCCGTTTCCGCTTCCCTTACCCACCTAACCACTTCATTCACTGCAGACGAGGTGTCGGCCCTAGTGCTTGACATTGGCGGTACTTGGACCCGCGCGGGCTACGCTGGTGAAGACATCCCGAAGGTGGTCGTCCCCAGCTGGGTGGGCACTACCGATGTGGGTGACGACACTATTTCCAAGTCTATTCGCAGCACGGGCGATATGTCTGTCGCAAACCCCGACGTCGAGATGGGTGACGCCACGGCAGAAGCCAAGCCGACGGAGGAAAGCGCGGCCGCCCAAAAGTATTACATTGGCGATACGGAGACCAGTACCTGGCGCCCCAATATGGGCCTCAAGTCCCCGCTAGAGGATGGGCTAGGTAGGTGAATCACGTAAGGCGGTAGAGGTTGTACCAAAGTGAAGTAGGGCAGGCTTCCCCCCCCCCCGTTTCAAGCTCAGACACCAGCCATGCACTGACCACTTTGTCCCTCGCCCTCCCTATCCTCCCCCCTTTAGTAACTGACTGGGACATTTACGAGAACCTTTGGAACTACTGCTTCCAGAAACGCCTGCGGGTCTCCCCCAGCGAAAACCCCCTATTCGTCACTGAGACCGCCTGGAACACCCCGGCCCTGCGCGAGAAGCTGGTCGAACTCGCCTTTGAAAAATTCGACGTCCCCGCCTTCTACGTCAGCAAGGACCCCGTACTGACCTCCTTCGCAGCCGGCCGCTCGACCAGTCTCGTCCTGGACTGCGGTGGCACGACGACCAGCGCCACCGCGGTCTTTGACGGGTACGCACTCAAGAAAGGTTTGTAGACACGTGCTATACGGGTGGCGAGGTCCTCCTCATTACGGGCTTGGGTGAGCTCTGAGCTGAATGTAATCACCTGACGCGATAGTCTTCAGATCCTCTAACGCCCCGACACATCTAACCCTCTTTACTCTATTGGGAGCAGGTCAAGTCTACCAGAACGTCGCCGGTGACTTTATCTCCGACCAGATCCTGGCCCAGCTGAAGCGTGATCACCAGAAGGAGGTCGTGCCGCGGTACCAGGTCGCGCAAAAGCGAGCGGTCGAGGCGGGCCAGCCGGCGGATGTGGACCTGCGCGTGCTGGATGGCCCCACCGACCCGAGCTACCACCACCGGATGCAACTGCAGGCTGTGCACGAGTACAAGGAGCTGGTATGCCAGGTTTCGGAGACAACCTTCAACGCTGACGCCCTGCGCGCCCGCCCGCCCCGGGCCTACGAGTTTCCCGACGGGTATAACCTCCAGGTTGGCATCGCCCGCTTTGAGGTGCCCGAGATCCTTTTCCAGCCCGAGCGCTTCATTATCGACCGTACCCAGACCGTGCGACTCAATGGTAGTACCGTACCACTAGGGGCGGCGGCCCCAGGTGAATCACCTGCAGGTGTGGGCGCGACCCCCACCGCTGCCACGAACGGGCCCGCCGGGGGTGGTGACCTCCTGGGCGTACCCCGTATGATCTATAACTGCATCAACGCCTGCGACGTCGACATGCGGCCTCACCTCTTCAGCAACGTCATATTGACCGGCGGCTCGACCTTGTTCCCAGGCTTCGCAGACCGTGTCAATTTTGAGTTGCAGCACCTGGCCCCTGGGGTAAGTCTCACAGTTTTTTTTGACCTTATAATCGGCGCCCCTGCAACTATGCAGCCTGGCACGCTCTCTTATCTACTAGGCCGTTGTAGCCGCGCTCCGTCTAACCCTCATTTCACGTATTGTACCTCCTTATTCCCCCTCCCCTCAGTCCCGCATTCGGATCCACGCTCCGGGCAGCACAGTCGAACGCAAGTTCAGTACGTGGCTGGGCGGCTCGATCCTATCGTCCCTCGGCACTTTCCATCAGCTATGGATCTCCAAACAGGAGTACCAGGAGTCCGGGGCCTCCATCGTCAACAAGAAGTGCCAGTAAACTCGACCGCAAATGTTGGTCCCTGTGCGCTATAGTGATGACCCCATACCGACCAAGTCGATCCACGCAGTCAACCCATGTCCCACTTGGTTATTTTCTGATAGACCGTCGAAATAGCCACTATCTATTCCACAGATTTTATCTGTCCGATTCTATTGCCTTCTCCCCTCTCTGTAGTTATCAGTATCAAATAAATGACCCGTCACATATGTTCCCCGGTGGGCGCTAACCAAGTGACGTCGGCGAGGGCCGCGACAAGACCCTAGACATGGCACAGCGACGCTTACCCACACTTATTATTATGGATAACATTTCCAATCATCACTCCTAATGAAACTCGCCCCCCCCCGCCAGCTCTGGACCAACGGGCCTCCATACCTTCTATAGATCGCGTTGAATTAACAGTGATATTAGTCCACAGCGCAATATCCGGCTACCTCAGGGAGCGGTACAGGCTAGTCAAGGGGACCGAGCCTGTAACGGGAGCTAAGGCGCCGTGGCTCCATAGCCCCTCACCGGCAGCAGCTGGAGAAGGCGCACTCGGATAATGCGGGCCACTCGGACCAAGGCTTTGGGATCGCCGTCACAGTCAGTTCACAACGGAGAGAGAGTGAGTGAGAGATTAGAATCCTAACTAAACTGGCGTCGATGACTTTGCTCGTTCACATCTCGATACTCTATTGTTCTGGTATATTTTACACATTTGCATTCTTAAAATCAAACAGTCGGTACCCCACACGGCGAATCCCGCCAACTCCTCTCTAATACGTTTTAAATATGCTCCCGCGGTTAGGCTTGTGTCTAGCCCGTGCCCGCGTGACACTCCGCCAGGGCAGCCTTGCAAATCACGGCGGTTGGCCAGCACCTCACCTACCGGACCGACCCATCCCGGGCGCACGGCTTACCTGGTCACGCCTTCCGCCGCTACGAAACTTTTCACGCACGGCCTGCTGTACCGACGCCCCGGCTAATACCGAAGGTCCCGATGCTACACCGCCGGCGGAAGGCCAGGGCGAGGCCTCCGCAACGACCGCGGCGGCCAAACTTGATTTTACAGCCGCACAAGAGAATCTGCTTGAGGGCTTAGTGCACGAGTACGCCCATCCAATACCAATCCACCCGTTTGATTCCTTCCAAGTTGTCCGCCGTTTGGAAGACGGTGGGTTCACGCGACCACAGGCGGTTCTGCTCATGGATGTGATTCGGAGCATGACGATACGCGCTACTGCGCCCGTGCACGAGGATATGCTCAAGAAGGCCGACCTGGACAATTCCATGTACCTTTTCAAGGCGGCGCTCACGGAACTACGTACCGAGATCCGGGTCCTCCGCCAGATCGACCGGGCAGCGCTGCAATCCGAAATCGATACGGTGGAGCAAGACATTGATAACTTGCGACACCGCCTGAGCGAGGATATGATCAACCTGCGGTCCGAGATCCAGATCGAGCTCAACCAGTATAAATCTGACCAGCGCGAGCGCGTCCAGACCATGGCCGAGGCCATCCAAGAACTCAACGACACCTTCACCCGGTCCCTGGGCGCCGTCCGCACCGAGATGGAGGCCGTCAAGTGGGAGACCACTCGTAAGGGTATCATTGCCATCTACGGCGCCGTCGGCCTACTGCTGCTCCTGGCGATGATGATGCCGTCGCGTAAACCCAAGGTGGAACCGAAGGGTCCGACAGAAGACCCTTACAGCTTCGAGTCCTCCCCAGCTGCCGCATCCGAGCAAATCAACGGGTTCCTCAACATGTCCAGCGGTAGTGGCGGGAGCGGGCGTCGCCCGGCGGCGCGGTAGAGCCCGCAGATACTTGGGACGTCATCTGATTTAACCTAAGGAGGAAATGGGTAACTTGGAGTGGGCCGCCCCTACACACCCTCGCGTACGTGAAACATTTGTCAGGGTATAAATTGGCGAGGTCGTGACGGGAAGACTGGCCATTCCCTCAACTTCGTTCGAGTCGGTATCATAAAAGGATCCGCTTCTATTCTTTGGTGTCATCAAAAGACTTTCCGTTGGCCCAGTTACCGAATGACGAATACTGGGTTAGCTGGTAAAACACATTAATGCAATGTAGCGAGGATTGAAGGTTTTTTTCAATTTGGAAGGCCACACGCCCCCCCCCGCAGGATATCCACCAGCAGCGCTCTCTACCACGACAAACCATTGGTCGTTGGATGACGTCGACCCACCAGCTATGGCCTTATCTGTGAAGTGGCGGGGGGTATGCCTGGGAATATACTAGCCTAATTTCCCTGCCCAGGCCCTCAACTACTGCTTTCCAAATGCATACCTGCATCACGGTTGTATGCTACTGGCCTTCCTACCCGCCCGCATTCCTTCAGACGTGACTGACTATTCCCCACCCGCCTCTCCACATTCATTCTGACCAGCACCGAAACGTGCAACCTGTCCAACGCCCTCTCCCTCACATTTCTTTCACTCGCTTACTTCTCATAATGTTCTCCCGCCGGGTGCTGGCAGACCTGGCCCAGCGGGGCAGCCCGCGGTCCGCCTTGGGCGGAAAAGCCTACAGTACGCGGCCCAAGGTGATTTTACCTCACCACCAGTACGTCATTCGTACCCCGCATCAGCGCCACAACATGCGACTAGATATCACCCAGTTGCCCCACTTTATCGGCGTCCGCTCGACGCGCGGCGTGCGGGAGTACAACGAGGACCGGTACAAGGTACGCGTTCTTCGTCTCGACTCCCAGACCGAACAGCAGCAAGCGGTATTCTTGGGCGTGTACGACGGGTAAGTTCGACGATTCGGGTGATGTTTCGAACGCAGTGATCGATGACCGTAGGCCCGGGCCTCCATCTAAACTAGACTAGAGGGAACGTTAGGGCGGGGCTCGTCGCTCAACCGCTAGTTACGTACTCCCCATTTTATAATATTCCTCGTTAACTTGTTCCCCTGTCCTTTTATTTCATTGACAACCTTTATATTTATATATATATATATATATCTCGGTAGGCACGGCGGCGCTCGATGCGTGGATTACCTGTCAGCTAACCTCCACCGAAACATCGAGGGCGTGACAATGGCCGACGTGCGACCGGTCCTACGCCACCTGCAGAACCTGGGCGAGTCCTGGCAGGAATACGAGCCGAAGCTCCTCCTGGATGCCATCGACCGGGCGAGGTCCCGGGACCCCCAATCGACCAACGACTACCGCATGTCCCTCCCGGCCCGTCTCACCCTGGCCTTCCTTAAGACCGATCTGGATTTGTACCGCAATGAGACAATTAAAGACGGATCCACCGCCTCCGCAGTCCTAATGGAAGCCCTCGACGGGCTGCCGTTCTGGTCGTCCGACCAACTACGGCTAACCGCCGCCAACGTAGGAGACACTAGGTAAGCGCGATCTCCACTCTTCGAGTCTACAACTCACTCGGCCCCATCCACGCGCGCAAGGTCTAGGGCACCTGCCCCTGTTCCACGTGTGTGTACGTATGTCCGCTTCTCCTACGCCGGCAACCGGGCGGGCCATGACGACCATTAACCAGTCCCCCCTTTTCTCATCTTACCCATCCTCGCCAGGATCATCGCCTGTGATGCACACAGCGGCCTGGCCCGCGAACTAAGCCGGGACCACCATGCCGATGACCCGGCCGAGTTGATCCGGATTAAGCGCGCCGGTGGCTTCGTAGACGCTGATGCCTTTGGCGAATTTATGGCCCTAGGTCGGGTGGCCAACACGCGGTCGTTCGGCGACCGGACCCTCAAGTCATTCGGGGTGATTGCGGAACCCACGGTGTTTCAGCACGATTTCAGCACCAAAGACCTGGCGTTTCTAGTCATAGTTACTGACGGTATCACATCCGTGCTGGACAACCAGGAGATCATCGATCTGGTAAGCATACCTATGAGATGGGGGAGGTGGTTAATTGAGACTAGTTAGCCTGCTGAACGCCTGCGAATGTAACAACCATCGAACTCACGACCAGGTGAATTTATCCACTGTCCCTGAATCTTTGGGGATGGGCTTGTACCATAACTTTTCATTAGATCCGACCTTTTAGCGACCCGACCCAGGCCGCTATCGAACTGGTGGACATGGCCGACCGGGCAGGTTCATCCGACAATATGACTGCTCTGGTAAGTTGGTGCATTATTACTTCAATAGTGTGGAGGGATGTACACCGTCTTCGGTGTTTTCCCCTTTCCAATCCAACGCCCTTTAAAAGTACTAATCACGTCTACCATTTCACCCGCCTCCCCATGCAGATTGTGGCCCTACCCGGATGGAACCCGGCTTTAGTCACCCACCGACCACCAGTCACTACGGACCGAGATAACGGGCGAGATCCATCTCTCGGCAGTCTGGTTGGAGTCCGTACAGAGGAGGGTAGCTCCCCCGTGGATCTGGATGCGGGAGCGACCCGGCGCCATGGTGGCTGGATAGGAGCTAGTAGCCGTCGTCTGGACGGTACCAAAGGCAAGGCTGACGTGCCCATCCGAACCCTCCTGACCCGCCTTTACGCCAGTGCGGAAACTTTGTCGCTATCGGCTACGCCCCAGCCCAACGGGGCCGCAATCAGGCTAAATGCCCGCCAAATCCGGGAATATCTGGCGCAGCACGCGGTCGCCTTGTCGATGGACACGGCCGTGAGTGAAGACGGCACTGGTCCGCCCATTGACACACCCAAGACAGCGGGTGAGGTGAGCGCAACTAACGCGCGCATCGTCCAGTTATCATACACTGTCCTAGGGCGCACGGGGGACCCGACAGCCCAGGATGGAGAGGAAGGGTTGACAACCGACGAATTATATCGGGCCTGGCGACTCCTGGACGTTAAGGCGTGGACCACCGCTCCGACTGAGTAGGTGAGTGGGTAGCCGAGCGGATCAATGTTGTGCAATACTAGTTGTATTATTTTATAAGGACCCCGCGACCTGGAGTCCTCTCGGTAAGGGCGGCCAATTGACCGCTAGAAGTTTGCGTATGCCCCATTTCCTGTAATTTCAATGTATTAAAGCTACTGTCCCCTGAAAGGTTCAATATGTCAATCGGTAGTAATTGATGAAGTAATAGCTATCACGACCATCAACCCTGTTGTAAAGGGACAGCCAGCCTAGCTAGCTAGGATCAATCTTCCCCTATTACTATTTGGGGGTAACTGAACATGAGCCCCTCAGAATCAGACCTAGAGGATCTGGCTGAATTGGGTCTTAACCAGTAACCTTATCACGGATTATTAGCCAAGGTGCTAGCAGGTTGACCAATATGCTGAATTTAATGATAGCCCGGCTGGAAAACACCAGCCATATTCCCACCAAAGAAATACAGAAATGTAGAATGAGGATCAGGATGTACCAGAAGTAGGGTAACGGGTATGCCCCAGAAGGGTTGCAAGAAAAAAATGAGGAGACCTCTGGTTCGTCGTGACCGCAGAGTTAAGTGCCTGAGGCGACCCAAATGGCAACAGGTGAAGGTGTTTTTAGTGCGGCTATCGTTAATTTTTCTTAAAAAAGTTCAAAACCCTCTCACGCTTACCCAAAGGACGCTGGGGGTTCGGCGCGTATGAGCTCGCTTCACCCTGGAGCTGGTACATCGGATCAGGCATACGGTTGGGCAAGCTATGTTGCCCCGAGAACGGCTGCGATTGGGGGAAGGGCTGTCCATACGGCATGTACTGTTGTCCCGAGAATGACTGCTGCTGGGGGAGGTATTGCCCATGCGGCTGTTGTTGCTGCTGCTGCTGCTGCTGCTGCTGCTCCGGCTTGGCGCCATATTTCTTATAAGCTTTGACAGCAGCAAAGCTTGCCACTGCTGCGGCAAGACTGTTCCTGAACTTGTGCTCATCGCTCACCTTGGCGGCAGCCACACCCGCACCGGCCATGATAGCGGCCGTGCCTAATCCTCTTTCGTTCTGGCCTTCAGGGTGACCATTGTAGTTACCATAAGGTGACGAATACTGGTCACTGGCGAGGACGGTGCTGGTGAGGCCGAGCAGGGCCACCGAGGCGACCACGAGGGACTTGAGCATGTTGAGCTGAAGATTAAAGACACTGACGGATAGGGGCGGGAAATAGGTTAACTTAGGGTATTCCCCAAGACACGAGCAATAATTGTGATGTTAAAACACGGCGAGGTGAAGGACCAGGAGGGGTGTGATGTGTTGGCTGATATATTTGAAAAAGGGTGGTGGGTGGATATCGTATTTATATGGGTACTGGATTCGCCCTGATTCGGGATGATCCAAGAAGCTTGTTATCATCAGGATATTCCCCTCGCCTTCGTTGGTATTGAAAGTGGAGAGGCCGTGAAGAAGTCTCACTGGTCATACGGTGCAGGGAAGCAAAGGAGAGAGTCGGTAGAAGCACAGAGTCACATTGAGAGTCTGGCGACCACCGTTGCGTAAATCTCGCTGCCGTAAGTAGTCTGAAGCACTGGAGGGGGACAGAAGGTGGTACCGATTCGCACCTCTGGATAACAATGCTTTAGGGAGCTGACCTGCTCCGCCTGAGCCGGCGAGGTGCTCAGCCAATCATCAAGGGCGCGGTGGTCCGGGATGTGCCAAAAATTGGTCGCCACCGGATAAACAGTGTAATGTCCGCTCTGAGCATGTCCCTATGAGCGAATTACTCATCGATTGTGAGTGGGCCGTCACACGCGTTGCCCATTATTATGCTCTGTGCTTGGCTAAGGTGATGTTATATCCACCTCTATGACCCTGTCGGCGTGAGCCGTCGCCCTCGGTCGGCCGTATTCGTGCTACCGTCCTTCGCCTCCCCTTCCAGTCCAATTTGACGGCTCATTTGAGCGTCCGGATCAAATAGCGTGTTCTGGTGACACTCTAGAGAGCTCGCCAGTACCCAACTAGGGTCTCCCGGCGGACATACCCTCGTCCTAGAAATTGAAAGGTGCGGACATATGAGAGGCTTTTCTCCCTCTCACTCACCCTCACGCCACGGTCTTTTGCTAACGAAGGGTACATACGACGTGTTGCTTCCAATGCAACGTGCTAAAGAGAAGGCATTGAATGGCCCGGTTGCCCCTCTCTCGCAGATGCTGTGGTTTTAAGAAAAAAAACCACTTCAATTGATTATCTATACTTGACAGTTGGGACTGAGCGGTACGTTTCTCCGCTTTCATGATCAGAAATTATGTGTTAGCTACCATCGCGACAGCGCACGTACAACATCTTCTGCCCCTCCCTTCCAGCTTTCCTGAGTTGCCAAAAAAACCTCGGCCTCTGGCCATTTTTCCCTTACCACAGATAGAAAGTTTCCCATGGGCAAGAAGGGCCCCGGTGAGGAAAAAGGCGCTTCTAAGTAGAATGGGTGCACAGCCAGCTCGGTCCTCTTCCAACACGAAGGTTCCGGCGTGTAGCCTGTCACCGGCTAGATACAAAAATGCCTCCTATTCAATATACGTCTGATCTTCAGTCAACGAGCGGGTAAAATATTGTATTCCCGACACTGGTTAACCGTGAGGCTCGGGTAGATGCCCTAGGAGCCGATAGGGAGGAGGCTTACAGAGTTTTACCTGCATGGCGCCAACGTAAAGAGATAGAGCTGGCCAGCTACACGGGACGGCGCATCAATCACGCCCCTATCCGTCACCTCTCGTGCAACCAACCGTCGGCGGTCCATCGGCTTCCTCAACCTGCAACCCTATTATACATAGAATAGCCAACCGGCGGACCAGCAGTCATACGTTACGGGTCTGAAACCGCTACAAGTCTCTCGTTATTGATAGCGGTGTAAAAAAGACAATGGGGGTGCGTGGTGAGCGGCGTTCCGTCGACTTATGACCGGTCCTAATGGGGCATTTAATGCTAGACCACTGCGCTTGGCTTGGAATCCACCCAATCTTACATGGTTTCTGGTCTCCAACGTGCTAGCTGAACCAATGGCGGAAGGTTTGCTGGACCACTGGATAAAAATAACGGTCAAGCAGCAGAACCATTGTTACAGTCTGATTACCTCCTGCCTATTGATCATGCCGAATATATTATGTCATTAAATTCGACCTGCTGACATCCCTATTCGATACTTGCAAGCTGCAAACAAAGCCAATGTGAAATTCACACCATGTTTTTATGAATGAAGGAAGCAAACGGGCGTCACCCTACTGTCTGTAACAGTTTGACACCTTATTGTCTATACCAAGAACTGCGATGGTAATGTAGCGCGTTGTTACTACGGTGGTTTGACCCGTTTGTCTTGTCACAACACTGAGGGCAGCAGTCTCTAGCCAAGGACCATTTAACCCAGTTTTTTTTTACTCTATACCTGTGGAGCACCCTATCTCTTACGCTCTCAATTGTCCTCGCCCTCCTCTGCCTCGTCACTTTCTGGTGATAAAAGCCACAGGTTACGCAGGGTGTAGCAACGCTGGCGGTTGGTTCGGATCAGTCGGTTAAAAGCAGGCCAACGAGTGGGTATCACAGGCCGCCGCCACCGCCCCTCACCAAGTGTGCAGCGCTACCACCACCTACTTCTCGCCGCCGATTGCTCCAGTTCTTTTATTTTTTTCCGTTCGTGATCCCCCGGACGGCGACCAGCTTTATCTTGTACACTCTTTGTCTCCCCCCCCCTCTCCATCCATCTATAGCCATATACGGTTTCCTCGGGGGACAGATCAAGCCATCACCAGCCCCGTCTTTCCCTACCAAAGCTGTAGACTTGTCATTAAAAAAACGTGGTGTTCTTTCGGAGCTATGATACTGACTTGTCGATGTCCGACTTGCGCTCGTTTCCTCTGCACTACCGGTTTGAGTTACTTGCCATAATGCCAGGCTGGCAGGCCAAGATGTGACTCTTCTTTCTTCAAACGCGATTAACTTTGACTTTACATGCTCATGACCCTTGGCCCACCAAGCCGTTTCCAATGGAGTCTTGGTCGTTTTATCCCTGAGCTCTATCTTCCCTCCCTGCCTACTCGCTATATTGGACCAGACTCACTTCCCTGACTATCTCGCTCACTTTTTTTCAACTGCGCATATCCTCTGTCACTTGGTCCAAGGGTTAGCCATACAACCCAAACACTACCGCAGACCCCAACTAAGCAGACGGTTGGCACTGAGCTCCTTGATAGCCGTCTACCCTTTAGATACATGTCATTATTAGTCCTGCGAGAATCGATATACCTTTCTCTACACCTGAAGGGTTCTGGTTAGATCTTGAATCCGGCGGATAATCGGGACCCTAGCGCTCTCTATCCCTCCACTAGACGTATTTACCACTTTTTCAACGCTAGCCTTTCCGTATAAGAGTCAAGTCCTATTAAAACCCCGGGGCGCCACCCAGGCTGGCCACGCGACATTGCCAGCCCTCTCTTTCTAGCTTCCGTGCCTTTGTATTGCGGAAAAACCTTCAATACTAGTGTTTAGACTCTGTTGCACACCAAGCATCCTCTGCCATCCACTATTCTACATTGTTGCCTATTCGCTTACTTGGCCTAGTATGGATAACCCGCGCTACACTTGGGGCTCTGGGACCACCCTAGCCAAGGAACCAGCCCCGCGCCGCTGGCTGACAGGCGAAGAGTCGTCGTGGGACACGGCCCCCACGACCACCCTCGGTCGGACTACTCTGGCCGTCGTCCTCACGCAAGCCGTCCTGACCACAATCCTACAGTCCCTCGTTCTGGCCTCCCAGTACCACCAAATTCGACTGGCCAAGTCCCTCCGGGACCGACTTCCTTCGCCCCGCATCAACGACATGGCGACTCTGGGCGCAGTCAGTATTGGAAGTTTTGTTCTCATCTTGAGCACCTATCTTGCCCTCTTTTACTGGTGGCGAGCCATCGCGCGACGGTGTCCGGTCCGCACCGCGGCCCTAATTGGTTTCAATAGTGTACTCACGTGCCTCGGCTTTCTCCTTACGCTGGACATCCCTGTTTTGACCCGACCCAACGTAGTCCGCGTCATGGCCACCTCGACAATACAGTTCGCCCGCCACTTGCCAGCCTACACCATCCTCACGAGCATTATTCTCGTCATCTGCACCCTGGCCCTGACCGCCCTGGGCGTCGCCTTGAACTTACTACCCCCCCTTCCCGACGTTACCTTTTATACTGACGACCTCCTCACCCGGGTCCGCCGGACTTTTGCTTTTCTAGCCTTTAGCGCGTGTGTCATGAGCATGGCCGAGTCCATGGCTTTCCTAGTCGTTGACAGTAACCCGGCCAATATATTACATTTTGTCGGTGGTGTCATCGTCACGGCACTCATCCCAGCCCTCGGCTACCTGTGTCTGCAGAACGTCACCCATCTCTGCTACCTGGGCTACCTCGCCACGCAGCTTTTAGCCATTGCCTATTTCATCGCAGCGTTGGTCATCACGGCCAACCGTTCACCACCCATGCAATACATGTCCGGTAATGCCACCATGCTCGCATACCTGTTTATTGCTTTTTCCCTGACCATGATTGTCGGACTTCTGGCAATCACCGGCTTTCAATACTACCAAATTATACGCGTATGGTCCAAGGCACGCCAGGCAGCTACCCCCATGGAAACCTGAGCTGAGGGCTTCACATTACGCTCTAGTCTGTCCATTTGCGTTTCACAATTACCGAGGCATAGAACGGCAAGGGTGCTTAGTTTTGGTGTGTAATTGTTGGTCTGTGGCGTCGGTATTGTCTCCAGCCTAGCATACAAAGTATCCCAACAATAGTAAATAACATACATGTACCGACTCGCTGGGTTGATAGGGGACGGTGTGACGCCCACTATCATACACCACTAAAGTAATTTGTGGGTGATAATTTTGGGTTGGCTCTTCACCTTGCCTCAAATCAGGTATAGGCTATTGGAAAGCTATCACCCGGAAGCAGTATTGCCCACCTCTGACTATCAGAGCTGTTAGAGGGTATACTGACACTACTGTTCTCTACAATCGCTTTTACTATGTCCAGAGAGCTGTATTGTTTGAGCTATAACCCAGAAATATACCAACAATCCGCTACAAAGCCGATGATAATTCACAAGGTTATGGCCAGCTGACCCAAGGGGAACCTCCTCCCCCCCCCCGAACATCTAAGGGCAGAGATCGGTGCGAGGTTGATTGAGATGCCCCAGCAATGAGGTGAGCACCCCCAATTGAGCGCAAAGCCCTGCGGGAGATGAGGGTAGATAATGTGACAATATCGAAAAAAAAACAACTAATGGCGAAGGGACGTGATTGTCAGTGGCATACCGAATTTGGGTTACAGTGGCACATCGTCTTGGGTGGTTAGCACAAAGGTCATATTTCCGGAGTATATGGGTTCGGCTCTAAAGCCACTCTTAGCCCCACCCGTCTCTTGCAGACCTGGCCCGGGACGCCACCCTAGCAATTTATCCTGGACATCGACTATATCGTTGGAACAACCTTATCTGGCCCTTTCTAGCAGCACATGGGCCCTCGACGGAGCCAAAGTTGGTCCTAGCTCCACCTTCTGGATTGGCCCCTGCCTACCTTACGACCCGTTGCATCGGCCTAATGGAAGGTGGAGAGGAGCATGCTGATCCTTCTATACATCGTACTCTCTCCATGGCTGGATTTCCAATTGCCTACTCTTCATTGGGATTGGGCCAACTTTCAATGCTACGTGTATGGCCTAATCCGTCCTACAGTGTCGTCGGTCACCCGCGGTACTGCGTCGACAACTTACAGTGGATTTACCCTGCCGCCGTCTGGACATGCATCGCCTTGTTTCCATTATCCCCCCTCCCTCCCACACCTTTCTATTTCCCCTCCCCTCCCTTCCCAGTAGAACTCCCTTACCTCGGAGGTGCAAGTGCGCGAGCGCGCGCTGGTCTTTTCCCAATCGTCCTCCCCAAAGAGGAGGTCTCTGGCGACAGTATGATGCACGAAGTGTGGCCTAAAGTGGTGATTAATTCGGGCGACTGCTCAGCGCGCCATGGTCTGATGTAAACAATGAGACGTGAGAGGGGAACTAGGATCTGCCGGTTGGGTGACCCAATATAAATGTTTCCGGGTCCGCCGCCAGTGGCCTTCATCCCCGCTACACATTACGACGACTTCGTTGCCCCATACTTTTGTCCTATCCCTTGTTACCCTAGCCACTTGTCCTTGATCCATTTAATCCGACCAGGACCTACTCTGACAGGTTTTCTTGCACCTTGTAAATTGATTTAACCTTACCAAATTTTTATCTATTTTTTTAATTGACTGGCGACCATCACCCGTCGACGCCCTTTTCAGCCCCTGAGTTATCTGCCCTCCCCCTACGCCATTGGTAACCACAGGCCGACCTCCTGCCTTATATTCTGGTCACTGAAACTGTTCACCTCCTCCTCTACCTTCTTTAGGCCTAGCATACGTCTGTGTTTTGCCTCGACTGGTTGACCGTCCCAAGTTCAACGGCAATACCTTCATCATATGGTTCTGACTGAAAACAAGGGCCAGTTATTCAAAAACGAGGAACCACTGGTAGCTCCAACTGGCTGGCGCAAAATGGTGTCCGTCACGGTAAGTATATCTCCTCTTGGCCGGGAATTTCAGGCCCTATCAATGCCGTACCTTGTTCCAGAATTTTCCTGACTTTGACATTCTCGTTGGGAGAGCATCTTGAGACTGCGGACGCCTTATCCGTATCCGCGTCTCCTGGCACCTTCGGCCCAACTTTCTTTTTTTCGAGTATTCTGATCATCGTCTTTAGTAACCCGTCCCTATACAATCCATCGCCCCATCTATTCCCAAACATTTTCACTTGCGACACAGTTTCCCAAGACATGGCTGACCCGAGGGGTTCTCCTTTTAATTGTACTGCAGGCTATTGTGTGTATTGTTCTTGAGGCCATCATTGCGGCGGACCATTTTGATGCGATGGATAATGGCATGGACATGGGGGAAACCTTTGGCAGTAGCGCCTTCGACCTGAGCGGCAGCTTTTCCCCGTCCAGCCCGGGCGGGATACATCGCCGTCACGACATGGCTGCGCTGATGATGAAGTCGCGCCCCGTGCTGATTTACCACGCTATCTTTGCCGCTTCTGTCGTGTTCGACGTGGCGGCGTGGTGGGACGCTCTCCTGCACAGTAATTTATTCCTGGCTGGTTCGATGATCCTGTTTAACGGCATGTTAATCTTGTACAGCGTGATTCAATACTTCCAGCACCGCAGCCTAATGACCTTAAGTGACGATACCCATGACTTCACCATGACCTCCTCGCCCCTTGAATTTGGCCTCATTGCTACCGTGTCGACCGTCACCGTGGCCTTGATCGCTGTTGCATACCCACTCTACCGACTCTTCGCTTGGAGTTTCTACGAGAAGCTTGGCGCCGACCTGCAGTTGCGCCGGATGAACTTACAGCACGGCTTTTTGCTCACCCTTCTCAAGCTGGACCTCTTCTTTTTTATTTCTTACGCCGTCCAGTTGGCCACCTTGGTCCTCACCGTACGGGATGTGGGTAATATTTTACGCATCAGCATCACACTGCCGGGGAGTCTGATCGTCCTGGGACTGGGCTTCTATGGCCTACTGTACGAGAAGCGCGGTGCCATGTACGGGTTCCTGGTGGGGTTGGTCCTTGGCCTAGCTTATATTTTGTTTGAGCTCATCTACATGGCCGCCCACCACTCCACTGTCGACGATCCGTACGCCAACAGCCGCTATTTTTTATACTTTTTCACCGTAATCCTAATCGTCCTGATAATCCTGAGCTTGACTTGGGGTATCTTGTGCCTCCGCAACGTTGGACGTGGACTCCTACAAGCCCGGCGCGAGGCCAAGCAGTCGCCTCTCGCCGCGCCTCCAGCCTACCACGGTTTTAAGACCGAGTCTGAGGCGGACCCACTGCGGCCCATGGGCGGCCGGCCAACTCCTAATTTTGCCGAGCTTCGGCCTCTGAGCAATATCGAGATTGACTGAACGAGTCCGTCAGCTGGCTAGTCCTCTTTGTACTAATTGGTTCGGGGTCTCCGGTTCTTTAAGCGAGGCCCTGGGTTTCCCGCCCTAAACTACTCTACCCTCGTGCTACGCTATTTAATATAAGCTCTCAGCCTCCCCTGACATACCTACAAATAAACCAACTGCGAAACAGGAAAGTAGTACCCAAAGTTGAAAAGGTTAGGGGGCTAATCGTCAACGATGTAGTTTAGCTTGTGTGCTAAAACTCTAGCCATCCGACCCTTTAAGTGCAATTTCGACCTCGCTTCTGCACCATTCTCCACATATATATAGTTCATTCTGCAGGCCTGCCGATCAATACCAGAGAGGTCACAGTCCATTGTCCTGGTCTATCAGGGTGTCATGGATAAAACTAGGCGGTCAGTGGCGATCCGCCTAAACCATCCAATGCGCTAATAACCAACGCAAGAGGTCATTTTACTGTGGAAGAGACCGTGGTGCTGACTACCTATTCGTAGACACACAAAACATAGTGGATACTGCTGGAGGCAAAAATTAAAACGAGGGCTTTCGGCAAACTATATTTATCACCTGGGTGGGCGTGGACCGTGCCTCGCGGCCACCCGGGCTAACCGTTTTTCCCAACTAAAGGCGGACGTCAGAGAGGGGCAACGGGGACTTAAACGGAGCTGAACGGTCGCAACATCAGCCCATGGGGCCAATAGTTGGCCAGATTCTGTTCGTCATACCGAGCGCTGGTGGATATGAATAGTATGTTTGCCTTTTTTTCAGGAGCGGACTTGACCGGCGGAACGGTACACCAAGATTCCTCTTTTCTTAGCTCTCCTCATATATCGTCGGTAGATCTTATCAGCGGTACCAGCCTGCTTTGCGCAATGATGCCACAGGTCGTAGACCGAGTCCGACCGGCCTCGGATATAACCGCCTGGCTGTCTGCGTTTACACCCCCCGCCATCGTGTTGATGAATGTGTAAGGCCCCGTCTCCACCGTCCAGAGCGCCTTAAGTCTAACCCCTCACGAATCAATCTTACTGTCCCCGTCTCCGCAGGTAGAAGATCTCCAATTGGCCGTGCACCTTTACACCATGTACCGGGGACTACGACATGCAGTGTCACAGCCCACGCATGGAAGGGGTTGGACTCTAAATTTATCCGCGGTAGCCTGCCTGGGTTATTGTTTCACCCGTGCCCACGCACGCTCACCATCCAAGACAATGGGTCAGGTAGGTTCATTCGGCTAGAACAAAAGGAATTCGGAGTCCCTGCCTTTAATCCTGCACTTCCACGACTCTCTCCAGAAGATGGGCGACCATTGTGTCTTAATAGACCAGGGGGGAGGGGGTGAGGACAGGGTGACTCTGCGGTAAGTCGTTAGATCCTATTGTGTTTCGGTCTGCTAGTCAAGTGCATCCAGCTTTTTAATCGGGGAAGGGGAGGGCCTCCGGATTGCTATTCCATTACCACCCTGTTTTGATTAGTAAGGCCGCCCGGGTTTGCTTGCGCCTTACGGCCCCAAACGGTGTCCCACGTTTAGCCCTCCTCGTCCTCAGTCCTTATTCCCCATTCGGCCTCTTACTATTACCATCGATTGCACCATTGCCGCGACGATTTCACCCCGTCATTGTTTGCGCCCTGCCTTTTTTTGCCCTCCTCCCTCTCATCTTGATGCGCACCGTTGCAGGGTCGTGTGATCCCTTTGCATCTCCCCGCTTTTATAGGGCGGTCTTATCAGCCTTACTAGAATGGGTTATCCCGCCACCCTGCCTACCGCCTATTGTGCCTATCCCCCTCTCTCAATCCCCCTTAACCTTTATTTTTTGCCAGTCGGCCCCTTGCTTTTACTCGATTTGCCGCTCTCACGCCTTATATAACACCGCTATCCGCCGCACCCCGGAGAGCCATTTACGTCCCGCTTGCCTGTGACCCAAATCCTTCCCTCCCTACGCTCCGCTCTCCTACACGGCTTCCACTTCTTCACCCACCATTAGTATTCACGCCAAGTCGCCGTTCCATACTTCACCTGTCTTCTACCATTAGGCCGTTAAACTCGTCTGACGTCCGATCCGTAATTGTTGACTCTTCATCCTTCCCAGCCAACCTGGTGCAACTACTTCAATTTTCCTGTTAAATACCCCCCCCCTCCATTCCGCATTATTTATTGACAGTCATGGTTCACTCACCGCCAGGTTTCCTCAAGCCTATCATCCTGGTCCCGAACGGCGACGTGATCCACGCCCGGCCTAAGCGTTCACTTGTCCACCGCTTGGTAAGTTCATCCCCTGGTTAACCCCACTTGCCAGCCTACTCCTCGTTACGAAGGCCTAGTGGTGGGTCCCAAACTCAGGTGTAGCGTGGCGTGGTGAGGAGGATCTGCAGGAGAACTGTACGGCGTTCTCACCCGACCCGCCTCATAACCACAGCCACCGCGTACACTACCCCGCCTTAGTTAGAATTGTTTGGTCTGGCCCACTGCTGTTCCCTGGCTGAAATTATTATACGTTTGATACCATCCGCCACGTCCTGCAGATGCCGAGCGGGCGGATTGCCGCGATTTCCCTGGTTATTATCCTGTGTTTCGCCATCGTGGCCGTGATTGTGGAGTCTTTGGTATGGTCGGGCCTCATCAATCAAATCAATTTCTCGTATTGGGCCCAGGCCAATAACGACGCCGGCGACTTCTCTAACCTCAACACGTTGCAAAACTCCAAGCCTGTGGTTGTCTATAATGCCCTGATGATCACGGGGCTGGTATTCACCTCAGTAGCCTGGTGGGACGCGGTAAGTGAATGAACTGCCAAGCGTGGCGGAACAGCGGTTCTCGCAGTAACGTGTCCCCATCATATCCCACGTGTATTGGCCTACATAACCCCCATATCGCAACGCCCAGGTTGGCTTGACTTTCAGAGGTCTCGATGATTTCAGTAAGCCCCACTCCTGTTCAGCCCGGTGCCTCGGCGAGACTTTGGTACTAACCTTGAATCCGCCCCCATCCTCGCTGTCAATCCACCTAAACATACGTCAGCTCGTCCACAAAAATATCTTTCAGGCTGGTGCACTGCTGATTTTCAACCTCTTTCTCCTGGCCTACAGCATTGTTCAGTACTACGAAGTTCCAACGGTAAGCCAAGGGCCCAACACGACCCGTTCAGGTGGTACCGTAGGTCTATGGCTTAACCTAATCACCACTCACCCTAATTCGCCCCTAATAACACCCCACCCCTCTTCCTACATATGCACGTACTATACCCCCTCCTTAGCTCTCCTACGACGAAGTGAACATCATCCTCGACCGCTATCCTCAAGTGACCATCCGCAATACGCTCACTTACGAGTTCGTGCTGGTCGGCATCCTCTCCCTATGGACGCTCCTCATGTTGGCGCTGGGCTTCCCGCTGTACCGAGAGTTCTCTTGGAGCTTCTACAAGAAGCTGGGCGCGGACGTGGACATTAAGCGGATGAACCTCCACCACTTGGTCCTTACCACCCTGCTCAAGATGGACTCCTTCTTTCTTTTGGCCTTCGTAATCCAACTCCTGGCCCCGGCCATCGTGTCAGGAAATTTCGCCCCTTGGTCGCGCCTCATCGCCGCTTTCCCGCTGGTTGTGGCCATTGTGACGATCGGGGCCATCGGCCTTAACCGCGAGCAGCACTCCCTTATGATGGGCTTTATCGTCGGCCTAGGATTCGTTCTCGGCTACGTGATCTTGGAGGTTACCCTGATGGCCACCCGCGCCAACAAACCCAATGATCCCTACGCCTACTGCCGCATCTTCGTCACCTTTCTGGGTGTCATCAATATCACCCTCATTTTCATGTCGTTCGGGTACGGCTTGCGCTGCTACCGCAACTTTGATCATGGTCTCAAGGCCGCTCGCCGTCGGTCCGCCCTGATGACCTCCGGTGAAGTGGTCACCACGTCAACTAAGGGCCTTTACAATCGCTCGGTTGGCGAGAAAGCGAGCGGATCCAACGGCCGTCTCGAACGGACTGCGGTCGCCAACGGTGAGACGGAAACATCGCCCAGCATGGCGACCCTTCCACCGCGTCTGATGATCGATTAGGCGTAAGGGGGACCGTGCTTGCCTGGTTTAATTCTACATTCGTCGCCCCCCCCACTATTCCGTACACTTTTTCACCCATACTATTTTCTGCCTGCCTCTTTTTACACCATCATCAGGGACCTCCGTTCTCTCCCTTACTTCGTTAGGCATCACCCGTTATTTAAGGGTACGATGTTCATTCCATCTCTTCCTTTCGTCTTTTCCCTGTGCTATACTTATGTATATATACATATCCCGCTCAAACCTACAGTTGTGGCTGGAAAAGTGTGTGGAAAACGTCGCCGGGGAGGGACCTCATAGCTCCTGGGGCGGTTGGGTACATACTACGGACCACTGGAGAGTGAATTCTTGCACGTGCTTGCAGGGTCAAGTGTAGCCACTCTTGCCGATGGAACAGGCTGTTGAGCCAAAGGGAGACTGAAAGGGGAAAGGTTCCCTATTTGCCGCTGGCACTCTCCGTACCCACCTTCAAGTCTTTGACCTCTTGGAAACTAGTGTTATCGCCGATTTACCTAATCCTGCCTTTACCATGACACTGCAGCAAACTGTATTATGTATTATAACTATATGGAACAGCCTACGGCTCCCCGTTCCTTCCCTTCAACATTATATATAATAACCACAACTACATGTCCTCATCATCGTCGTGGTCCCCGTCATGGTCGTAATATTCCTCACGGTGCGGCTGCTGAGGTGATGAGTCATCACCATCTACGTCCACCTCTTCCTCGTCGTCGCCCCGACCGTTGTTCCGAGATCGACTACTTTCGAGGAACCCTTGCAGATCAGGGGGGATTTCCGACATTTGGACGGACGGAGCGCCCTGGAGAGACCGCAGTTGCTCGAGGACCGACCGGCTCAGGTCCCGAAGGGACGCCGGGGTGTTCTGGTTGGCAATGTGGCCGCTGAGCGGGGGGTGCAACTGGTAATCCGGCGCAAAGAACTCGTGGTAGGCGGTCGATGGGAGTTCGTTGGGCAGGTCGGCGTCAATGAGGACGCCCGTCTCGTAGGCCCAGCAGCGGGACACGTTGCGGATGGTGTACCCGCCACCCCCGAGGACCAGTAGGGGAACTCCGAAGGATTTCATGAACCGCACGCAGTCCCCATGGGCCGCAATGCTCAGATTGAACCGGCCCAGCCGGTCGCAGCCCAGTGAATCGGCGCCGCATTGAAGCACCACCGCGCTAGGGTCAAAATTGGCCATGACCGACCGCATCACCGTACGAAATAGGGTACGGTATTCGGCGTCCTCGATGCCGTCTCGTAGCGGCACGTTGACCGTAAACCGCTGGCCGGGTCCGTTGCCCCGCTCCTCCAGCCGTCCGGTCCCGGGAAAAAACTCGCCGTCGTACATATGGAAACTGACCGTCATGACGCGATCAGTGGAATAGAACGCCTCTTGGACGCCATCACCGTGGTGGACGTCGCAGTCAATATAGACCACGCGGGGGTGGAACCGAAGCATCTGCAGAATGGCTAGCACAATGTCGTTCACATAGCAGAACCCCGAGGCCTCGGCCTTCTTGGCGTGGTGCAGGCCGCCAGACCAGTTGACTGCAATGTCGGCGTCTCCGCTCAGCAGCCGCCGCGCCGCCTCCAACGACGCACCAGCATACCGTCGTGAAAAATCGTAGATACCTGCAAACACCGGGCAGTCGTCGCCGATGTTAAATTGTCCAAAGGTCTTGGTAAGGGCCGTAACGTTCTCCGGGGTGACCCGCGACAGGAACTCCACGTAGTCCTCGGCGTGAAAATCGCGTAGTTCTTCTGCTGTGGCCCGCCGCGTGTCGTACACGTCCAGGTGCCGGTACATTCCATATCCCATCACTAGGTGATTGGTCAACGCCAGCCGGTGCGGCTTCATAGGGTGCTTCTCGCCATAGTGGAAATTAGCCACCTGCTCGTCATGAAAGTAGGCTACCCGTGGTCGCGCGCCGTGGCTAAAGGAATTTGTAAAGGCCACCGGTGGGGGCTGATGGGCACTACCCCGCAGTCGAGCTGAGCGGGACCCCGTGGCAGTGTGAATGGTGGCCCCACGGTCCATAAGATGGAATGTCGACAAGGAGCCAGGGATGCTGCCGTTCGGCGAAGACGCGCTGGGGGTGGTCGTTATCAATGGGCGCCTGAAGCTCAGGATTCGTTAGGAGGCAAGTTTCGTCAAGGGTAAGATTAGCGCTTGCATGATTAAAGTAGGATATTAACAAGTAACACGTAGAGAAATGCGGAGAGCCAATTCATCGCTCACCTCCCCCCAATGAACTGTGAACGGGAGAGGACTACCCCTCCTCTGGTTATTGGTGGCCGACGCGTTGGCTGGGATTACCAAGACATTACTCATCTACACGCGTGCAGCTCCACTAAGTTCAAGAGCTTAATCCGTAGGATCACTCACGATACTGGCATTACCATTACCGTTGCAGTTGTAGGAGCGGAGGCAAGGTAATAGGTTGAAAGCTTTCTACAAGTGGTTATGGATTGTTTGGTACGCTGGATATATATATATATATTAACTTCTTATCTCTTCCTCGTGTAGAGTTTTTTGCTAATAAGCCATGCGATATCTATTTACTTCGTCACACGCTTTCGCAAAATACTACTCTACACCAGTCAACATTTAATGTTAGTTGCCAAAATACCAATAGATGTTTGCCGCGTCGTAGGCAGTAGCCGTACGCCCCTTTTACCCAAGAATACGGTACTCTAGTACCGACTCCGGGCTAGCTTAGGCTTCCAGTCGAGCGGATGCGTCTCCTCGGTCTGGCAGTGGGTAGGGAGGTAATTAAAGATAAAGTTGCGTTGGCGGCGTTAAAAGTTGGTAGGTCAAAATAGCATGGTCAGTTGGAAGTGCCTCCAAACCCAACCAACCTGAAAATACGCGGGTGACCGTCAACGTTTAAACCTAACCGCAACTGTTCGATTACGTTTAGAAACTTACCGCACTGTCGTCTTCTTTCCAGATTTTGATGGTCTTGTCGGCTTCGCCGGTGATCAGGCGCAGCCCGGTCTGGTCGAAAGTAGAAGTAAAGATTCCGGCCTCGCTATCGAGGGATCCGGGCTGGACTTGGGATTCAAGGGATTGGAAGTTGTGGCCAGTCTTCCAGTCCCAAAAATTCATAGACCCATTGTCACCGCCGGACACCATGACGCCGTCGGTGTTAACAGCCAACGTATTGACGATGGCGCGGTGACCTTCGAAGTTCTGCATCAAGGTACCCTCGGGACATTTCCACTGTCGGATGCTATCGGCGCTAGCGCTGGCGAAGGCAAACTGCGTGGGATGCACGGCCAGTGCCCGCACCGATTTTTTGTGGTGCGTGAGGACGGACATGGTCTTGCCTGCCGCCAGGTCCCACAGCCGTATCGTTGAGTCCATCGATCCCGTCAGGACCTGTGGGTCGGCCTCCTGGCACTTGACGTCCGTCACGGTACTCTTGTGGCCCGAGAGCACGTGGATAGCCTGCTTGGTTCGCATGTCCCACACCCGGGCGGTGGCGTCGCGGCCAGCGGTAACTAGAACGTCGAGTACCGGATGGAGGGCCAACGAGAATACGGCGCTGAGGTGGCCGTGGTAGTGGCGGATCACTTTGTTACTCTCGAGGTCCCAGCACTTGACCATTTTGTCCTCGCCGCACGAGAACATGTATGGATGGCGCGGGGAGACCGCCAGTCCTCGCACTGGTGAGATATGACCCGTGAGCGTCAGCTTGAGGGTACCAGAGGCCAGGTCCCAGATCTGAGCAGGTCAATGGTGGAAGAGCAGGGGGAGGTGTAGTCAAGTTTAGGGAGTGGAATGGTCGATATAGTACCAAGCTATAGTGCGTGCCCTGCCAATCTCCTTGGCGCTAATGAGTATCCGTTTGGACAGCCTCGTCCCGCGTTGCTTACCTTGATGGTCCGATCGCCAGCGCCGGTCGCGAACCACTTGTTACCGGGTTCCACGGCGATACACCGCACCCAGCCGAGGTGTCCGCTGATGACCTGTATAATGTGGGGCCAGAGAGGAGCAACGGTTTAGGTAACAGGTCAGTGACAGTTGGGGATGCGCTCCAATCAGGACGACGTTGGGGGGGGGGGCAAAGTGATAGATGCGTCTTGCTCGGGGCTTGACGTTTGAATTCTGGGCCCTGACACGTCACGGGTGTACCAAGTGAATTGAGAAGGGAGTAACTTACCCTCATCAGTTTCCATGGCGCATGCCATTCGGGGCGCACAGCTCGAATCTGCGTGGGCCGCGTTGTTGTCAATGTAAGGCTGTTGTCCTTGGGCATGGCGTCAAGATTGGCGTTGAATGTGCACGGTAAAGTGATGAAACCGCAGCTGGGAAGCTAATTCGTGGCTGGACAGTATTAAACGTGTGGAATGAAGAGTGAGGCGTGCGCCCGATGGGTAAGCGCGAGGACGCAGACAGTAAATGGCAACGCGTGCTGGACTGGGCTGGTGGCTTTATAAAAAAACTGCAAGGTACAGGTGCTGGTGGTGAGGCCCGGCAACTCGGCCCAGTGGCTTCTGCTGCGTGCACTGGTGCGGTTTAACGGCCGCCTCCTACGAGATACGCGATTGTGCTACCTCATGTGACGTTGTTGCTTTAAAGGGATAGTGACCATATCCTTGAACACATGTATTATTGCTCAGGGGTATCTAGTAAAACATGCTTAGCAGCATCAACCCGCGCTAGCAATTGGACTGTGTAGAGCTCGGCCACAGCCACCCCAGGGCCCCGTATGGGGCAGTCGGGGCAGTGGTTTGACTCCATGCTTGCCGCACCCTCCGGCGGTAGAGCCGACGCCGTACCTGTCCCCACCTTCAACGAGGGACGAATGTGAGAGATTCCTCGGGACCAAGTCGTTAACTCCAGGGGTGGATAGGGCACAAGCTGCTACCGACATCACCTCATTCGTTCACCCCATCCCCTTACCTACTTTCCCCAATTAGGCATCTGTCGTTGCTCGCATCCGTTTAGGCATGGTCAGTCCCTGGAGTTTCGTTTGCCACCACGCTGCCCTGGTCGACCGGGAACGGGCCGAGGAATTAGAAACTACCTCGCAGGTCCTTCAGACCTGGTCCCCCCTCCAACTGCAGAAGCTCGGGTTTGCCCTCATCGGTCTCCATGTCACCGGTATGCGTACCGGACTAGGTGGTCGCACCCTAATCGACCTCGAGACTTTGTACGGCGGTCCGCTACCACCGCACCAGATTCGTACCGGTGACATTGTGTCCCTTGAAGCCTCGCACGCCGACCAGGTCAACAAAACAGCTAAGCATGCCAGTAAATCGGCGGTGGCCACGGAAAGCGGTGCTTCCCGGCTGGTATCCGGCGTGGTCTACCGTATCCGCGAGGGAAAAATTATTGTGTCCACCGCCGACGAAATCCCGGCCGGCTGGAATGATCGGTGTACCATTAAGCGACTGGCCAATGACGTGACGTACAAACGTATTCTGATGGCCCTGGCCACCGTGGCACAAAAGTGTCCCCAGGTGGCCGCCGGGTCCGGCACACCGGGCGGTGGTGACAGTTTAGTCCAAAAACTACGGACAGGATCAAGCTACCCAGGTGACATTTCTACCACCCTGACTGGGGTACTGCTTGGCGACCGGGAACCGACTTTTACGCTTCCTGGGCCAACAGGCCGGACCGTAGCGGCCGGTCGGCTGACCGAGGACACTCTGCAATCGTTGGACGTGGAATGGTTGGACCCCGGCCTTAATGCCTCACAAAAAGCCGCTGTCCGGTTCGCCTTAGGCGCTGACCACCTCGCACTGGTCCACGGTCCCCCGGGTACGGGCAAGACCTACACCCTTGTGGAAATCATCCGCCAGCTCATCCGCGACCCGGATCGCCGCGTGCTCGTCTGCGGTCCATCCAACATCGCAGTTGACAACCTGGTCGAACGGCTGGCCCGCCACCGTGTCCCGCTCGTACGGTTGGGCCACCCTGCCCGTGTGCTTCCCTCGGTGGTCGATCACACGCTAGATGTTGCCCTCAAGTACTCAGACCAGGGTAAGCTAATCCAGGACGTGCGTCAGGATATGGACGGCATACTAGAGCGCATCGCCAAGAGCAAGCGGCGCGCCGAAAAGTTCGACCTCCAGCGGGACCTTCGGGAACTGCGTAAGGAATTCAAAGTACGCGAGCGCCGTGCCGTCACCGAATACCTTCAGACCTGCCGCGTGGTCCTGTCGACGCTAAACGGGTAAGTCCATTGTGTGGCTATCTGAAGGGGGTATATATTCAAAAAGTATGGAGGGTTGCCTGGCGTATTCACAATGTTAAGTAGTATCCCCTTCTCCACCCCTTACCTTTCGTCGAATCTAATCCCGTACTTACTAGCGCCGGGAGCCCCCAGCTGGACCGGGAAATCTTTGACGTGGTGATCATTGACGAGGCCACCCAGGCCCTTGAAGGAGAGTGCTGGATTGCAGCGTTGAAGGGTCATAAGCTGATTCTAGCCGGGGATCATCTGCAGCTACCCCCGACGATCAAATCAGCCACGGATTTTCCCGTTTTCCGACCACCAGAAAAAACCGATGCCCGCAAGGATGGCTCTCCGATTACAACCAGTAGCCACTTGGGGGGCACCTTAAGACTCACCGGTCTGGACATCACGCTGTTTGACCGCATGCTAGCCACATACGGCGCGGCCGTCAAGCGGATGCTGACCGTGCAGTACCGCATGCACAAGGACATTATGCACTACTCCTCCCAGATGCTTTACGGTGGGCAGCTTACGGCTCACCCTTCTGTCGTGTCTCACTTACTGATAGACCTGGACGACGTGAAAGACACCGATGTCACCCGTGTTCCGCTGCTCATGATCGACACCACTGGGTGTAGCATGCTGGAGCAGGTTGAAGAGGTAGGCGAGACCGGGGGTGACGTTGGTCAGAGCAGCACTACTGATTCAAAACGGCGAGGGGCACTTGCCTGGTTAGACACCGAGAGTAAGCTCAACTCGGATGAGGCCGAGTTGGTGGTCAAGCACCTCGCCGCCCTAGTCAGCGAAGGCGGGCTTGCGCCAGCGGACATTGCCGTCATCTCACCGTACAACGCTCAAGTCCGTCTCTTGACCACACTCCTCAAATCCGTCTATCCAGACCTGGAAATTGGGTCGATCGACGGATTCCAAGGCCGCGAGAAGGAGGCCATCATCCTGTCCCTGGTACGGTCGAATGACGAGGGCGAGATTGGTTTTCTTGCCGATTACCGCCGACTCAACGTGGCGATCACCAGACCCAAGCGCCATCTCTGCATCATTGGGGATAGCGAGACATTGGGGAAGCACAATGCGTTCCTGCGGGGGCTATGTGAATGGGTGGAGGAAAGCGGCGAAGTCCAATGTGCCGAGTACTACTAGTGGCTGGAAGGCAAAGGTAGTATCATCCGTTGCGTGCCGTTCATGGCGGCGAGGTTGGTGAACAGATCAAGTGAAAATTGCTTTACTTCCCACCCGGGGCTCTAACAGAGTCGCTCGGGATCGACCTCTCACCTCATTAAACTATACGAAAACTGTGCTCACTCTACCCTGGTCAATAGAATTACAAGGTATTGACTGCCAAGTAATAGCGGTCACCGATAGCCCTGGACTAGTTGTAAAAATGTCGGCATGGATCAACCTAATAGCGCGCAGTCCATTTCGAGGTGGCTAGTATAGTCGCCTAAATACTACCGGTACTATTCGTAGCTATGATAGAGCACCTTCTCCGATCGGGAATCTGTCATATACCTTATACTCTAAATCGTAATTTACACAGTGGGAATATGGTACGGCCCCAGGGGTACTGAAACCCGTGTTCGATTGCCGATGCAATGGGTGTTGAAGGAAAGTGAATTATAAATGAAACTGTGTCAGTTAAATCTTTGATCGCTCAACCTCCCCTCCTTCCATTCTGATGACCCTCCATACCCCCTTCTACAACTAGCAGTCGCTATAACATGCGTCACACGCAGGACGCATTAAACTAACCTCCCTCCTCCTCCCCCCTACCCTCACCCACGGATCTACGGGTTTGGCTACGGCCCAACAATCATAAGGATTGATCACGGGTATAGGAACGAATGAGTGGAAGAGGAAAGGGCCCGGTTTTGGATAAACATCTTTTTATGTTGATTGCGGACGATCACTATCGAGAAACTGATTCGGCATGAGTGCCAATCTAATTGACAACGCTGACAGCTTCCCGTCTTTGCTCGCTCCCTTAAATCCAACTCATCATTTAACTCCGTAGGACTGAAATAATACGGCATAGGCCAAAGTGCGTACATATTTGGTTTTAGTCGCATTCAGGGTCCAGTATAAAAGCGAGAGCTTTATCTCCGCTTTCTATTACTCAATACCAAGTCTATTACAGGACTATCCTTCACCCCCTTGTAGCGTAGCTGCATTACTATCTCTAATCAACTTACAGAGGCGACTGTCGATTTTTTTAATCTCAATCACCTATACTACCCTGGTGCTCTTTCGTATTACTACTCCGACGTCTTGACCACCATGCACTACTCTACCTTTGCCCTTGTTGCCGCTGCCGTTTCCCTGGCCACCGTATTGGCCAATCCCCAGCCACCGGTCTTGAATATCCCGGCTCTTGCCGCGAATTCGCGTTCCGAGCTGCGCCCCGCGGACAGAAGACGCTCCCCGACAACAGTCTATGAACCGGCCAAAGCTAAGGCTACTAGCGATACCTTCACCTTCCGTTACCGTGGCGGCCTGCAGGTTATAGAATACACTGACCAGTTTTCTGAAGAAGATGATGATGATGATCATTCTGGAAAACACGACGACTGATTATGGCAGCAAGAATGGCATGAAGGTCCTCATCTGAAGTCGTCGGTAGGTACTGCCCATAGGGTTATCTATTGCGAGCCCTGGTGCCTATGTACCTGCGGCGGCTAGGCGCACGGGTCGTCTGGGGAAGTACATCTCATTCTATAATATTTTATAATAAATTCAATAGGTATTTTCTTGAAACCTCCTGTAGTGCATGACTACCGATTGAGGATAACGGGCAACAACTGTAAAAACTTACGTTTGGCATGCTGCTAAAAGCATAAACATGGTGGCATACAGCTGCATTCGGGACGGATATGCCGACTTGTTCGCGCGATTTGACAGCACAGCACTGGGCAGAACACTAGCCACCATAACCCGCTAAAAGTACGCGGGCAAGGAGAGGGAAACCTTATTAGGCCCCGCACATACTTTCAGACCTGCGAGCAGTGGTCACTTTATCAATGGGCCTTATCATGTGAGTATCTTGATGGTTCAGCTAACACTGCAGTATCCGATCAGACTCGTATGAGCTCCCCTTGCTTACCATTCAAGGGAAAGGTACATGTTTTCGGGTGACATACTATTATTAATGAGTATCTCCAATCTAGCGACCCAAATGTCCCAAAAATGCGTAACGTGTGATTAAACACCATGCCGGTGAGCCTCTTTAGTGTACACCGACTGCCAGTGGCATTTAATCAGACAAAAGTTCACTTTACCGAGAAAAGAGAGTAGCTTAAGATGTGCTTCGTGATATACATTGCCCCCCCCCGCTGCTACCTAAATATTAGACGGAGTCCAATGCGCATCAAGATCCACCATGTCTCAGCCCCTCTCGGAATTTGCGTGCTAGTGAGGCAGACCACGCCACTGCCTTCTTCTTCCTCAAGGATAATCACTTAATCTACCAAGGTCATAGGTACAGATCAACCACCGCACTCAAAGGATCAGCCCTACTATGCCAATCGGTAAAGGCGATAGGGGATCTCACCGCCTCTCCCCCACTCCACCATACATCTCCTACCCTCCCTACCTCCTCATCTGGGGGTGACTACCACCCCACAGCCACCCGAACCACATCCTCTCCACAGCGGTGATACTTTTTATCTTAAGCTGGATACAAGAAGGCCTTTCTACACACACATAAGAGTTACAGCTATTATGCGACGTTAAATAAACTGCTTCCTCCTCCTCCTCCCCCGAGCGACCATCATGCCCCTTCCGCAATGCCGTGTGGCAACGTTCCAGCCCTCTCCTTTAGTCAACTATTACGGTAGAAAATGAAAAAAAATATCAGTGAAATCGACAACGTGAAATCCAGGCCCTGAAATTGAGTAACCTAGAGACCGGTACGAGGTTATTTATTTATACCCGCGCAAGGCGTGCTTAAGAGTCCAGATAAAGACGGAGGTCCAAGGCCGATCGCGCATTCCGCAAAAACTAGGAGAGAAGGTGTATTGCAATATGCATTGGCACTCTCCATCCTGGGCACGAAGCTAAGCTTGACCGTGCTAGTACGCAGTGGGAGAGCCGCTTTAGTCGGTTATTTAATTACATTGTATATCGTGAACAGTCAAACGGCGCTTAACATACGTGGTTGAGAAGGGACATGGCTGTCTCGTACCCAGCAAAACATGCTGCGTTGGCCGGGAAAGCGCGCAGCATGACGGGACCGATTCCGCGGTAGAGTGCCCGCCAGCCCTCGGTTCGTATCAGGTGCCGAGCGACGTCGCGGATACCGCGCGGATACGTCCCAGGTGGCGCCGTTTGTAGGCGCGACTTGAGGGTGTCGATAGGCATGGTCACGGACCAGTCCGCAATCCCTGCCATGCCACCGGCGAGAAGCACAGTGACCGGCAGCGGGATGAGTCGGTCGGTACCATCAGGTCCGCCCCCGGTAGCGAGATTCCGGCGCACGGTCTCGTAGGCCGTAAAGTAAACGGCACACCCAGGGGCGTCGCGAAGCAAGGCCGCACCAGTCCCACGCAGGAGTCCCCGAAAACCCTCGGTCCGGTAAACGTGGCGAACAATGGCCCAAGCCCCGAGACGGCCGCCCTTGGCCGCGGCCGAGGCAGCCGATAGGTCGGCTGGAGCCGATGGTGTGCCTTGGACTTGGAGGAGCACCTTGATACGTTCACCCGGGCCGATAAGGAGAACTGTAAACATACTCGAGAAGGCCCCTGCGGCAGCGATAGCCGGTATTCCGAGACTGTCCTTATCTAGCGGTCGTGTCCACCCGGCGGTCAGCGACGATGATGTAGCGCTGGGCGGTGGTACTAGAAATTCCTGAAAAGCGCGGACAGACCGGAGCCCAAGATCGTAGGCCCAGAACGACACGGCGTTGATTGGGGCCGCTCCCAGAACCGGTGGGACTACGCCACGGTAGAGACCGCGAAGACCCTCTGTGCGGATAATGTGTCGGCAGAGGGAGAGGGCGGAGACGGTCGGCGGCTTGGCCGTTGCTGGTAGTGAGGGCGGCGACGTCGCCTTGCCCAGATTTACAGCGGCCGTGACGGCACCCTGGGTAAATGTTTGCAAACGTACCTTGAGGAGGTCGAACGGGTGGCCCGCCAGGACGAGGCAGGTGCCGCCCACTCCCCCGGCAGCGAATGACTTCCAGGCGGCAGTGTTGGTGCCAAGTGGCAGTGGTGCTAATTCGGGTGAGGTTGACGGGTCGGGAAATATGGCGCCTGTGCTTAGCTCGATCAGGTCCGGGGAGTCATTGGTGACCGATGACAACTGTGATTCGGCCATGGCGTAGGTGGTGAGCTGGAAAGTGAATGTACAAGATGGAGGCTGGCGAAGGCATGGGGTGGAGCTGGGTTATGCTGGAAAACTTTAAAGGGCAAGGTAGCTGGCCGTGCTGTGCGGCGAAAAGCGTTAGAGCCGCTGTGAGGACAAACGCCGGCATAGGGGAGGTAGACAACTGTAACACCCAACGCACATAACCACAGTGGACATATGAGATTCCCACTTGGAGTGCACCGGGTTGGCTATTGAGCCCCGTCAAATCAACCACATTAGCTAGAATAACCAGGGTATAGCCCATGGATTCCACAGCGTGTTTCTGGATAGGTTTCGCCAGGTCGGGCTTGTGACCTATTCCTCCCCTTTGACAGCCGCCAATTCAGTTATATAACCATAACTTGCTTGAGAAAACGTTGGAAACTGTGGACTTTTCACCCAGATGGATGATTTGGCAACTGCCGCTTATTAGCCCGTTCGTTCAGCATGAAGTTGATCGGTTCAAACCTGCATATCTCATTACAATTTGAAGAGATAGAGTAATTTTCGTTGAAGTCTCGGGCGTCAATATTTCCATTCGGTTTTTTATAATAATCAGGTCAACGAGCATGGGGCCGTGCTTTAGAAGTACGGCAGAAAGTGGCAAAGACCGACCACGCAGAAAGATGCTGGATGGCCAGTAGAGTAGCTTTACCAATCTGACGTTTTTACGTTTATACCTACTTTTGAAATAAGTTAAACAGGCCTAAGGGCGGATATACTGAACAATTTCAAAAAAATAATATTCCAAAAGCATGACCCCCGGCCATATCCTAAATGAGGGAAAGGGAGGTCCACTTACGATCTACTACCCATGAAGCCGATCCCTCCTAGCGAAATCAGACTCGGCTGTTTCGAACTAAAACGCCCAACTTGTTACTGGGCCAATGTCAGAAGTGTCATTACTCAGCCATGCTGCCTGTACAGTGCCTGACTCTTAAACACATTGTCCATTCACACCTGATAATGTCGGTCGTCTAGGCCTGTACCTTCGTCTTGATAGCCAGACCAAGGTCGTTTAAAATAACGCCTGCCATTTCACCATGATACATCAACGACAGTGTTTCAGACGGCGGATATGGTAAGACGACACCAAGGAATCGATTGATTGACAATGGTCTGGGAAAGTCGATCAAACAACACTAGAACCAGCCTTTGATCTCACGCCAGCTATGAGCTATGCGTAATACCTGGGGATCGAGGTTTATAGGAGTAAAGCTAACAGTAGAGACGTGTTGTTGGAATGGTGGACGTGAAGTCCCAGTGAGATCGTTGTCCGACTCTCAAGTATCCCAGGCTCAAGCCTGCTCCTAGTTGGTGAGCCGTAAGCTGTAAAAGTGAAACGTAAGGAAAGGGTACAGTGGTGACTATGTGTGAGCCAGAGCCGAACGGTAGTAGCTGCATGGCCAATGGGCGGAACAGGAAAAAACGAGAAGAAACAAAGGTAAGAAGGGGCAGGTAGAGGTTTGAAGCTACATGGAAAGTGAGGGGCGGGGGTTGGGTAACAGTAGTAGTTTCAGGCACAACTCGAACGTTTCCTAGTTGTAATTCTATGCAAATGTGGCGGACTCAAAGATCATTGCGATATAAACTGACACCTAATTGTCAAGTGATTTAATCACAAGCACTGAACATCCAGATGACACCTTGGCATTAATAGCAGACCACAATAATCTACAGTATTCTCTTCCTTTTGCTTCCATCACCCCTATTTCCCTTTCCTCTGTTGCATTGCTTACCCCCCCCCTGCTGATAGTGCTTTAAATTAAGTTTTTTTGACCATTGGTTTCATTGTAAATTAGCCTGAATACTCTCTCTTTGTACAATAAATGATAATTAGTAACTATCCATGTATATGGGGTAAAGTCATAAGAAAATCCTGCCACTACACTCCTACACTGATGTTAATATTTTTATATTTTATAGGTGGGGTTACATCACCACATACTTTTAAGCTGGAGGTCTTAGATTGCAGTGTTTCAGGTGAAAACTAGGGAGGCAATGATGTCAAGTCAATTGGTATAAATCATTCCAGGATTGAACCGTTTTTGACTTCACAACATGTTTTGTTTAACCATCCAGGATGTCTACTTTCTAAACTCCCCTCCCCTAATCCATCTCAATTGGCCAGGTGTGGTGTATGAGTCCTTATTTTTAATTACTATCTGGAGGGCCACAAGGCAGATGATATTTTTATTGTTTTGACTTCCAAGGTGGGCCTGGCTAGCTTGCTTTTGCATAGGTCACCACTCTTTTGAAGATGACCCTTGGTCAGGCCACCTGTCAGGTGACATTAGTGGATATTATGGGGATGTGATCCTGAGGCGGCTGGGGGAGGGCCCTTGACTTACTGTTGAGCAGCTGGCCTGGGCCTGACACACTTCCCCTAGTACCATGCACAATTTGCTGCACAAGGACCTGGGGCTGTGCAGCTATTTCAATTACTGGGTCTCCCCCACAACCTCACCAATGATTAGTGCCATCAGTAGGTACATTTTACCACCAAGTTCTTGGAGATATTTGACAGGGCCAGTAACTGCCTGCTAGACTCCAATGTCACAGGTGATGAGACTTGGGTGTACCTTTATGATTCCCTCCTGTTGGCTCCAGTTGGCGGAGGGGGTGCCCTAAAGATGACCCTGCCCCAACTGAGACCCACCAAGACCATACCATGCTCAAGATGATGCTGAACATTGATTTTCACCATGTGTGGCCTAATACACCAGAGTATCAAGTCCCCCTGGCGTCAAGATCTCCACCAAACCCTATTAGAGTAAGGGCTAAAGCCCATGGCCCAGGCCTGGATGGAGGCTGTGGTGATTGGGAACCACCACATTAGATTCTCCCAAGGTAAATTCCAAGTCTACTATTTCAGAACTATAAATTCTGTGATAATAGAATAGCCTTTTGGTTATGGTATTAGACTTGGGCCTAGTATCAACACAGCCCCCAGCTTACATCAGCACATGACTATATCATTAATGACCCACTCTGTTCCTTATTCATTCACACGACATCCATTCCACCCCCATCCTTTTCACCAACTCCCACCAGTATTATAATAGTACCACAATGACTACCAGGTGACTCAAGAAGCCTGAGTACATGCCCTTTATCCCAGGTAGGACTTCATTTGCTGCAAACAATCAGCCCAGGCCATTTAGTGGCTAACCTCCAACTGGTTATCTACTTTATCATGACATCCACCTGCCCACCTTCTCTTCTAGTAATCAAGGTGGCCAAGAAGGTTCACTGTGCTGCACACAAGGTCCTTTTGCCAATGTGCACCTTTTGTAAGGTAGCCATGATATGCACCCAGCCTACTGTCACTCCTGTAGGTGCAGCTCTAGAGCCCATGAGCACCCCTTTGGTTGTGAAGGCAGGCCCATCTATTCCAGTGGCTCCTACTCTAACCACCACTTCTGCCCCCAGCAGCCCTTGCTACTCATGTGGTCCCCATACCAAGGCCTGATTCCCCTGTCAGAGGTCAAGTATACCTTGACCATGGGCTGGTCACTGAACCCTGAACCCCTAAGCCCACCCACCCAGGGTGGCCTGGAGAGAGGTCCTGTTGACCTGGTGATGTATAGCATGGACCCTGGGGTGACCAATGGGGACCAGCTGTATACTCTGCCTAACAACCCCTGCCCCACTTGCACTGCCTGCACTTTATAGGGCTTTGGGCCTGCCATTTCCAGTGACAACAACAATGATGATAGCATCTTCATAAAGATATGATATCCTCCAACCATATCCTTTAAACCCGTTCTGCTGCCAACCCAGTGTCCTCCCTCCACCCCTCAGCACTAGATTGCCCACAAGGACTGGGTGGTCATGGCCCCCCACTGGCAGGGAGTCACCCTGCAAGACATTGCAGTGGCCAAGCACAGGGTGACCAGGGCCAAGATAAACCTTTGGGTCAAAACCCAAGAACATCATAAGCTTGAGAGGGAGATGCTTCAACTCTAGCTTGGGGGAAGCCCTGATTGGGCCTACCTCTACTGCCCTGCCTACAATGGGGCAAACTACCTCACCCGGGAGTACTACTCCTGTATGGAGGAGGCCATCCTGAGTAGCATTTACTAGCTGGAGGATACGCTGGCTGGTGCTGGGTTTGAGTACCAGGTGCTGCTGGTCAGCTACCACAAATAGTCACCCACAACTGTGATCAGTCTGTACCCTATGTCATTTAATAGTCATTCTACATTCTGTGCCTTCCATTAATATACCACTTGCTTATATCTGTCATTTGTGAACATTGCCTTAGTTTTTGACACTGCCTGGCTTGATCAATCATATATACTCCCCACCCACATATGTGGTGAGGTGATGGGATAAAGAAACCTCACCGCAAACTATGCTGATTATCCACCATTTTAACGTCTATATTGTTTGCTCCTTTCCGGTTACCATTGGCCCTTGGTATCAGAATCCCATTTTCTGGCCCATTATATTCCTTGGCAAGGATAATCGTTGTTTGACAAAGGCTCTTTTACCTCAAGGGTCTCGATTTAAAAGAGTGCCGCCAATACCTACTTGAAAACGATATACACCATTCGATTGTGTCTTCACCCACCACTCTCCTTACAAGCCCGTCTCTGTTACCATTGCTACCTCCACCCATACTGTAAAAACCTCCCACAATAATCCCGTACGACTCCCTTTATTATTTATCCTCCGCGCTACCCATATATATCATGCTCTTTGTTTACTCCTGTGTTCTACTTCTCTGGCCTTTGTCAGTCCCCCCCTTACTTGACCACAACACCTTACAATACCTGCTTGCCTACTAATTGCAGCGAGGTCGACCCCCTCATAATACCCGACGCCACTGTGATTGTTCCAAAGAGGCCGATAGAGAGAGATGGCTGAAAAGTCAGATATTTATTTAGCTAGTAACTGAAGAAGGGGAAGTGGAAAGTATAGGATGTAGAACCAATAAAGGTTAAATCCAATAACTCTTACATATGAGACCTGGGCCTGAGGAACTTAGGCAGGACGGGGCTTGGTCCAGCCCGTTAGTTCGAATGCGAGTAACAAAAGGCTAATGGCGAGTAGGGAAAGACCGACTTAATAGCTTGACGCCGACCGTGATGGAGCCAACAAGAGGGCACTAGAAGAAGGAAAATAGGGATCAAACGAAACAAGACGGTGAAAGTTGAAACCACTGGATTTATGCAAGAATAGGTCGGTAAAACGTCGATAAACAAGAGAGGGCGAGCAGTGGCTTTATCAGCTGTTATTCTCGGAGTTGGCGTTCGGACGACCGGCGCTAAGTATGAGGCAGTGTTCCCGATCACTACAGAAATGAAGAGCCTGCGGATGTACCAGATTAGCTCCGCCATTTTGAGTCCTCTATGAAATTATTTACTCATCCAGCTACATACTACCCGCGGGCTCTCCCTTTTACAACTTACGGATCCCAGTATGGACGCTAAGGCCCCCCTATCCAACGGAGCCAGGCCTCCATAGTTGGCAATTTTATAGTCTAGATGCAGGCGTCACCTTGACACCGTTGCTAGATATTATACCCGATCCTACTGCAACGCGTGAATATAAGCATGTTGCATCAACCCCCACGAACTATCCCATCCGCTAATACATTCGCCCATCCCTGGGACCACTCTCGAGCTGATCAACCTTCCTTGTCCACACAATAAACGCCAGGGCTCAAGCTGAGAGTGAACTTTGGCCCGATCGTTTAACGTTATGCCAACGTACGCCGTCCAGAGTAGACTAAGTAATGACCGTCAAAGTCTAGGATAAAATTGTACGGCGCGACACAACCACCCCGCTGCCGCGCTGTTTTATTGAAAAGGCTCGATTGGGACAACCTAGGCCCTAGCAAAAGGGGCCACGTACCCAGAAAAGCGCATGTGGCGAGCTGTTACGCCGCCTCTACCTAAGCACGGGCTGGTTTAATGGAGAGGTAGGGGAGAGTGGGGTAACATAGCCATCCAAGACGGCCATGGGTCGCCTGCCTCAAAAGAATGCCATTTTGATATCAACTTAATCCAGCTTGTAGAAACCAATGTCGTTGGC
>JANBPT010000820.1:0-21631 GCA_027575765.1 Tieghemiomyces parasiticus
TAAACGAGACGTAGTCGCGGATGGAAAGGAAGGAATCGGGGATGGATGCCGTCAATTGTACAAGTCTATAGAGATACGGATGGGTTGCGGTTTGCTGGGGGAGCGTTATCTGTAGACAGTGGTTACGCCTGCAACAAGGGTTTGAAGGTGCCGCACCCGCCTCCCGCCTAGCTTTTCCGTCCTCCTATAGTGGTGCTCTCATACCCCGGTCGCTGCTACCGGCCCCGTGGGCGTAATCTGTGGTGTGAGGAGCATTGCTGCGGCGAGAAATCCAGACGGCCCAGGCTATGAGGGCTAGGCGGCCCATGGCATTTTCTCACGTGACAATAGTGGCAGAGTTACTAGTCAGCCCAGGGCGGACGGACATGTCCATCGCCTTGCCCGGCCACCTTGGGTGTCGCACTCGGCGGTGGTTTCGCTATGCAGGTCAATAGACGTGAGCCAAGGCCCTGGGCAAGGTGAACGCGGCCGTTCCAAACCCTCGAGGTTCGATAACGTCTAGCCATGGTGCCCAAGTCCTGGGGACAAAGGGGTATAGCACTCCGGACCCCCATCCTTCATCATCTCACCATTGATCACGTGAATAGGCGCTCCGCCAACAGCCATGCAGCCTTGGGGCGCTGTTGCCTCTAGTAGGGCTGGATGGTGGAAGGGGGGAGGACTGGAAATCCACTCCACTCATAGAAGTGAGGAGGATGGAAGGGTGATGGAGAGAGGGCTGACGGTGGGGGGGGGGGCTTGAAAGTATAGGAGTCGGTTAAAGCACTATTGCGACGGACATACTCCTATCTCCTTCTCTCTCTCTCCCAGTCTTTGGCCGAACTAGACTAGTAGGAAATCGTATCAACATGGTAAGGAATCCGACTCCCCCCCTGAATAACTCCATTCGCCTGTCGCAGCCAGACCACGCCCAATTCCTACGCGATGTCCACCATGTCCTGCTCGCCTATCCATCCATCCGTCTATGGATTGCGCTGCGGTGACGAACAAGCGCCGCTAACGATGGAAACGGCCGTAGCAGCTCGCTCCTATTTACAAGGCACCAGCTAGGACCATCCATCCATCGCCGAATACCGAACTAGCAACCGAAGGATGACGGCGGAAGCCATCTTCGGCCCAGCTGATTGTCCAGATCGCGATCTTCCGTCCTGGCCGATTCCATTATTCTGATGTAATGCTGATGTCTAATAATCCCCACCTCATCGCATCCACCCTCTTGACCTTCACCCATCTTACCCACCATCTCTGCCAACAGACCGTCAAGCGCAGAAACCACGGAAGAAATAAGAAGGGCCGCGGCCACGTTGCCTTTGTGCGGTGCACCAACTGCGCGCGCTGCGTGCCGAAGGACAAGGCCATCAAGCGCTTTACGGTGCGTAACATGGTGGAGAGCGCTGCTATCCGTGATATGACGGAGGCCTCGGTGTTTGAGGAGTATGCCATCCCCAAGCTGTACATTAAGCTGCAGTACTGCATCTCGTGCGCCATCCACGCCCGTGTGGTGCGCGTCCGCTCCACCGCCGACTCGCGTAAGCGTGACCCCCCGCCGCGTTTCCGCTTCCGGGATGGCCAGAAGGTCGTTGCCCCGGCCCCCGGTGCTGCCGGTGCCGCCAACGCTCAGAAGTAATAACTTGATGTGTAAGGTGGTTGATTTTGAGATTATTATTTTTTAACTATTGTGCCCTTTCTTAGTTTAGAAAGGCAAATATGTGCGACTTGTCGCTGTATTCTCTCCCACTCCCATCAGCTTCTGCTGCAGCCCCAACAACCCCCCGCCGCCCTTCTCTATAAATCCCCTCTGTGGCATGCCTTTGGCCTGAACTGGTCTAGGCATTCCATCAAAACCACACCTATAAAACAAGCTCCGTCTCAAATCCGAATATTTAGCTAGGCGGTCATGGTGAAGCTGCGAGCGGAAGCTAAACATGTTCCTAATCTTGACGGCTCGACACCTCCGGGCACTTGTATTGGTGACTGGCTCATAACAAAATGCCTGGTCGCCATAGCTTGGCTTGGAGGCTGTCGCGCCCAGTTGTCCTGGATGTGACTTGACTGTCTCGACAGGTGTGTGAGGCCACCATGCCAAGTACTGTGTAGGGTCTTCTTGAGGGACGGCTGGTTCAGATAGTAATAATGCTTATGTGGGAGTTCGATTGTTGGACTCCCGTATATAATAACCATCGACTAGTCTTTTAAACACAATCGCCCCAGTGGCAGGGATGCCCGTAGGCAACGTGTTTGCGAGTGGCATCTGAGTCCATGTATCCAGAGGTCTTGATATCTTCTTAATGTTGTCGCCTGTGGCAGTCTGAGGCGCACATCTTCGCCTCCCGTATATATCTTGCGCCACATTAAGTGATTTGACAAGGGATCCCAGCGTAATCTAGCGTACATAAAGCACACAATGCGCCGGATCATCCCAGTTTGGGTCATGGCAGAATTCGGTACCCAAGGGTGAACCCAAGGTTAACCATGATTGTGTGAAGAGATAGACGTAATCATTATATTTATATGGTACAAGGGAATGGAGGTCACCGGAAGTAAGGTAAGTTTCAAAAAGGGGTCACCGAAAGGTGGTCATTAGTAGGAGGACAATGGGGGTGGGGTAAAAAAGCAAAGGATTGCAAAAGGGAGGAGGGCAGTCATTACTTTCGGGGCCAGGGAGAGATAAGGGGCTCCGTCAATAGGTAAAATTGGGGAGTTGCTGATGTCGATTAAAAATAGGCCTATGGGCGAAGCGATAACGTGGGGGAAGAATGGGAGGGGCATCATGGTTTAAGAATAGAAAGTGCATGGGTGAGAGAATAATGAGGTAATAGGGAGGGGGAGCGCGAGCTTGCATCAACAAAGCCAAATGAAAAAGGCCGGTTGGGCTGTGAGCCGCAGGGACGTCACCCTACGCTGCAATCTTCAGTTGGTGGCATCGCTGCAATGGGGAAAATTACGTCGCGGCGAGGTATCTGATTGATGTGGAGCTGATAAGAAAAGACGTGGAGACGGAAGCTCTGGTTTGGGGTACTGTGGTTTCGTTAGCACGCCTCCTCCTAGCTCTCCTCGGGCAGAAATTCAGCCATGTCCTCCTCGGATACGTAGAGTTGGAAATCCATGAGCTTGAGGAAGGCCCTCTCGATACGGGCGATTTCCGCAGGGTAGGCCCACCACAAAGCCTGGCGGGTAGCAGGGCCGCCAAGGGCGATACGGGACCAGGCGGACGAGAGAGCAGGCCAGCGCATGAGGGTGTTGGCGATCTTGCGCGGGGTGAGAGTAGCGGCGTCCTCGACGTATTTATGGGCTAGCAGGAGGGCGCCTACGAAGATACGGTGGACGGCCCCGGGCTTGGAGAGGGCACCGGCAGGGAGGCGAGCGTGGAGCCGGCGGGTGTAGACGGTGGCGTAGAGCAGACTGGCATTGGTGATTTGGCACACCGACACCAGATATTGTACGAACGGGATGAGTGGCGGTAGAGTAGCGCAACTTGGGGTCGGCGACCGGGACAGTGAGGGCGGCGAAGTGAAGGAGGTCGTGGCCGGTGGTGGCAGTTGCGTGACGGCCGTGTAGGCCTGAAAAATGCTCGTCACCTGCCGGGTCGTGTGCTGTATCCACAGCGGGGAACTAGGCTGGGAGAGCTCTGCGAGGAGGGCCAGCCGGGGCGGTGGCATCGGAAGGGCGGTCACGGTAGACATGGTGCACAAGACGAGAAAGAAGAGCCAGAAGCCCTACTCAATGTGGGAGGTGAGGAAATGCGAAGAGCAAAGCGGGTCGAGACTAGGCCGGGCAGCTGAGATTTTAGAGACGAACAGGTGGACTGGGCTGTATAGTAAGGGCCAAGCGGCAGTGCGGCAAAGGCCAATGGCGGGCAGAGTTAAAAAAAGGGCAGTAGGCAGGATCGCAGGCCGGATAAGGCAGGTATGGGTGAGACGGCACGAGGATGGGGTCGAGGACTTAGGAACGGTGCGAAAATCCTGGTGGGCAATAGATATTAGACTACTCCAAAGAAGTGGTTAACAGGGCTCTAAGGGGGGAGGCACCAGGGAGGTCGAGTGACCAAGCCTTGTTGGACCCAGATAGAATGCAGGGAGGAAATAAAGAGTTGGGCCAGAGGGGGGCTAATATTAGAGCCTTGGGGCCTAGGACGGCAGTTAAGGTGGGGGTAAAGGTAGACGGCGGCGCCTGCAGGTGTCGCTGAGACAGCACAACGTGGCAGGGCTGTCTGTGTCTAGGGGTGGTAAGTGGTCGAGGCAGGGGGTGAGTATCGGCAGGCGGATGGTTGCAAACCAGAAGGTAAATAGTTCGGGGCAGCGACGGTTAAGGTGGTCGAGTAGTAGGGCGGTGGTGAGGTCGAAACGTCGTGCCGGGCCGGTCCACGTAGGAGGTGGTGGTTTAGCAGGAGGTGACCGGAATGGGGTAAAATTACAGACTGCGTAGGGCTAAACGAAACCCCAGCGAAGTTTATTTTGTACAGAGCGAAGCGTGGTGAGGATGGCAAATGAGGTAAAGTAAGGGGGACTAGGCGAGGAGCAGGGGTTTGGGTTATATAGTGATGCCGGGCCAGTGAGATGACTAAGGGTAAGTGGCATAAAAGAAGATGGTGAAAGAATGGGGACTGGCCGAGCCCCCATAATCCTAGGGCAGTGGACTATGGGCGATGGCGTTCCCCTGGCCCTTAGAAAGGAGTGCAGGAGGTGGGGGGGGGGAGTCAGCCACTTCGCAGGGTGGTGCTTGAGCAGACAAGAAAAAAGAGGGTGGTGGGTCCCAGTCCGAAAAAAAAAAACTCAGGGTTTGGGCAGAGTCGGCAGGTGACGATAGGCAGTGGAGGACTGAAGGGGACAACTCCGCTGGTCCAGTAGCAGGCGACACAGGGTATCCGCCACAACGACGGGACAACTTATTGGGCGTACAAGTAAAGGGAACATACTGTCGGGGGGAGGGACGACGATGAACGACGCCACTGCGGCCAATGGGCTGGCCACGGTCCGGCCAGGTTAAGGGGTGCCTTTAAGTTGGTAGAACCTAGACTTCTCGACCTGTAGTCGTAACGACGGTGCCTCCTGCAGCGGAGTGCCGGCTAGGACACCGCCACCTTCAACGTTAAGAGCCTTCTCGGTCGTCGGGACATACTGCGCTGTCCAGCAGGACTGCGCTGGTGAATCCGGCCCGGCCCCCCACAGCTGACCCAAGCCGGTAAGGAGGTCGGTCCATCTCTCCTCGTCGCCACCGCAATACCTATACTCTCTCATCCTCTTTAACCGTCCTTCCTAGGAGGTGGAGAAACGTATGCAGGGAGGGGGGTCCCAGGAATCTCGACCGGTCTGAGGCCCCGACAATGACGACAATCTCCAGCGCCGTTCAGCCGCGGTATCATCTGGGTCCCCTCCCTTTCTTCCATTGTCACTGATGACCTGACCCAGCCTGTGTGCGCGGATGTGTCCTCGGCCGAGGCTTGCGTCGGTTAGCACCTCCATCTGCACCTGCTGTATGGTCACCCACGTATTTACTCGGTGTTTAAAGGCCACCGTGCTGGAGCTCTTACTTGTCTGCCACGGCTAATTAATCCAACTATCCCCTGTCACTACTGTTGTATCTTGTTCCCCTATCCTGTATGGCATCGACCGCGATGTGGCTTGGCAAGGGGAGCATGCCTAGGTTGGTGGACAGAAGCAGCTGAGGGCAGAGTCATTGCCAGTCACATTAGACGGTCTGTCTAGGCCCGTCACGTTGCCGTTGGGGATTGGGGAGGTTCAAAACATGGCGTAAGGGGCCCCAAGCGATATGACTTTGCATCCTGACCACGCGGGCTGGAGAGAATGTAGGGGTGGCAGAGAGGGAGAGGGAGAAGTCCCTGTTTTTCGCCGTGAACGTCGACGGGTCTATGAGTCTCACACTTGTACACGTACACCCACACACCGAAGGGCTGGCCACTCCGTCTTTTCCTCCATTAATTGGAGTGAGCCGCTGCTGCCCCTCGTGCCAAGGTTTAGCCCCGCCCGATCGCACCGCCCACGTCGAACCATTGTTTAGAGGTAGCACCAACCAAGCCCCTCTCAACAGCTGGGGCGGCGGTCTGGAGGTACCAGTCCGACACCACGAACAGCACGGTCACACCGAGAACATCGTCACAACGGCGGGACCCCAACGCCTCCATCGCCCCCTCCCCCTTGTTTCTCTTCCGTCCGTTCTATTTCGCATTGGCTCTGTCGACCTCACGAGCCTGCCCGCCCACCCATCTGCCCTGCAGCTTGGAAGCAGCATAAGACCAGAGTCGTCTTGAGGGATGTCGGCCCGCCGTGATACAAATGACGGAAGTGAATGTGAGAACCCTCGCGAGGATGTCCTGCCTACACACTGCGTTCTCATCTGGAAAGATTTCACAAGGCAGGCCTTGTTTCATCTTGTCAAAATGTCCTATAAAGGAAAGCTACAACCCAAGTCACAACCACTGTACTGTGTACAGACACAGTGGGAACATCGACCAGCACCTCACTCACTGGCTGATCGCAAATTGATTGCTAGCTGGGGGAGGGCGGTACCTTATTCATAGCGCCAGTCCACAACAACATTGACCTGAAACCATGTTTAGCCTGCCGAGCCGATAGGCGAGCGCAAATGCGAGAGATACGGCCAACCATAACAGGTAAGCCCCAATATCGTCCGTCAGGTCAACGAAGACATGTGACACACCAGCTAGGGAGGTTGACTATTTTCCCCCCTCTTTGCATTCAGAGAGGAGGGGAGTCAGGTGGAGAGCAACTGCGAGGGTCGAGGCTGGTGTAGGTGTCCAATTACTCTTGAGTGGTCCGCTGACCAGTTCGCCTGCCCGATGTTTGGAAAAGAGGGGGTTTGCCGCCGGCCACCGCCCCTAATAGCGGGGAAGCCAATTAGCGGGGAAGACCAAGGTGATCACATGTCCCTCCGCTCCGCCCTTTATCCAACCAATGGAAGGCTGAGAAATCATCCCACTCCATTCCATGTGTAGCTGGGCGAACGGTCACCACCATAGGACCTGGGCAGCATGTACAATATTAGTATTATGTCTGCTTTCACGTCACACATTGTTTATATGTGTTGGCCAAACGCAAAGGCTAAAAGCCACATCGCATCGCAGCCAAACGCTAGGCCGACCAGGGCCTCTACTCCTTTATAGGTAAGGGGTAACCAAGGTGGTCGGCAATTGGATCAGACCAGTCATCGGCGGGCTAGCCATAGAAGGGAGTGATAAGCGAGATAACGACGGCAACGCCCATCAAACAGGTAAAGGTCGCACCATCATCACGGTCCCAATCCTCCCTCCCCCCGAGTCGCAGGGCTCGTTCGTAACTGCTACCGCTAATCTGGTCGCCACATGACTTGGCTGAAGTGGTCAGATATCCCTGCGTGACTACGTCTTTATCTTACGTTCAATGTCATTTGGCTTACTGATGTACTCTTATCGATTGCCATCACGGCGGTTACCTCCTATCAGCGATTCTGGCATATTCGCGCATAGGGGTACGCTACCGAGCACTACTACTGGGCTGGAGACTAATCCGCTCATCGTCACTGTGACGTAACCATACTTGACTTGCCCCTACGGGGTTAAAGGAGTTAATGGCCCCGCCGTCCAGTGCTGGAGGTTAATAATAATGATTGACGCCTAGCCGGTAGTGACCATTCCTAGTCTGCCTCATTACACTACAACGTGCAGCGGCAGTCATTCCCAATAATTCAGCACGTATCTATACAACGCATCCTTTATATATATATAACCTGAAGTACATACTACGGACACACATACGTAAGTAAACCGTCCCACGCTAGCTCCGTGCCCCGGCATAAAATGGACTATACCAACCCTCTACTAAAAGGCATTAAATAAAAATAAAAAAATATTTTATGCCCAATCCTTGGCCTGGGGTAATTTATCGGTCAATTGCCGTACGGTGTAATCCCAGACCTGTTTTTGAACTTGGACGTTTCGCGCGGTCTCAGAGGTTGCCCGAGGCTCGAGGTCAAAGAAGTAAACCCCAGACACGTCGCGAACCTCAGGGGCCAAGCACAGGTAAATCTGGGTGAGGGCTCCCTGGGCAGGACTCAGCAGGATCATATCCAACAGAGTGCCCAGCTTGGAAAGGCCGGGGGTGTATCGGTAGAGTCCCGTCGAGACCGGACCGGGGTGGCAAGCGTTGACCGTGATGCGGCGGTGACCCTGGAGGTCCTGGTCGGCGGCGAGCCGACGGCTGAGTTCCGCTGTGAAACAGATATTGGCCAGTTTGCTCATGCCGTAGTTAACGAGTGGGTGATACTTGGCCGGATCTTCGAGCACCGCCGGGTCAAAGTTCGGCTCCGATACGTGGGCCACGGAGCTCACGTTGATGATGCGTGCAAAGCTACTACGCTTCTCGTTTCCCTGTTTGTCGCTTGGGGACCAGGACACGGTCCGCTTAATCACGGGCAACAGGCCCATGGTGAGTACGAAATGGCCCACATGGTTGACCCCCCACTGGCTCTCAAACCCGTCGGCCGTGCGCGCGTAGGGCGTGTTCATGATCCCGGCGTTATTGACCAGCACGTGAAGGGGCCATCCGCGCCGACGGTACGCCTCAACAAAACCTTGGACCGACTCGAGCGACGCCAGGTCGAGCTCCATGAAGGTCATGTGTCGCAGATCGGTTTCCTGCACGATGCGATCCATGGCGTGCTCGGCTGCCAGCGCCGACCGGCATGCCAACACTACAAAGTAACCGGCCTGCAGCAGAGCCTTAGTGGTTTCATACCCGCAGCCGGAATTGGCCCCCGTCACAATAGCTACCGGACGGCGGGAGTCGGTCTGGTCGACAGGCGCAAGCGGCGTCCCCTCTCCCTCCTCGGTTTGACCAAACCCACTGGAACGACGTGGCCGCGGGTAGTAGTCGTTGTTATGACCCGCTCCGGGGTTGGGTGTATGCCCTCCTTCAATCGCGGGAAGGTCGGCCATACGGACTAGACGGGTAATGCGGCTGCGCGTACTGATACGACCTTCGAAGAGAGCCTCGCCGAAGTGGCTGAGGAATTCGAGGCCGCCTATGAGGTTGCAGCGCCAGCTGTTGGGAAGGGCGGTTTGGCGGCCGATCCACAACTGAGCTTGGTCGACAACGCTGGGTTGCGCAACGACCACGTTGGAAGTAGAGGGGGTGGTGTCGCCCATGGTGATGTCGAGGCGGGAGGGAGTTGGGAATGAGGAAGGGGCTGCGGGGGACGCGTCGGGGATGATAGAGTCGTGTAACTGAGGAGTGGAGGGTAGAGGAAAAGACTGGAGCGCTGGGTTAATGAGCCGTTGGGGGGGGGAAGACAGAGCAGAGTACTGATCAGCTCGTGGTAGACCAATAGGCTGGCGGCGAGGGACGGTGCCTTCCTGGGTGGGGCTGTGGTATTAGACTGGCCAGTTTTGGCAGTTGGCCTTGGAGACTCGATTTACTGTACTGGACAGCTACCAATTCGCACCGACCTAGACCACGGCCCTTGCGTCTCAGTAGTCGTCTTTTCAGTGGGGGCGCGTTACCCGGCCGGATTGTTGGTGGCCTTGATAGGCCAGGCGATGAGCACAGTTTGTTATGCACATGGTGGGCCCTGGCGGGCAGAGGGTGTATGTCGTTATGCTGACAGGAAGCCATACATGCCGGCAAGGCTTGTGTTTGTTGTCGCAGAAGCCTACGATGGTGCGGGACGGGCTGGTCCGAAGCTAGCCTGATCGTGTGGAGGAGACTACATACTGCCTTGGCATACCTCTCTGGGGACTGGAAACGGTGCCCTTGGCGTTGCACATTTTACAATCAAAATCGATGCTCATCCCGTCTACAATCGGATTGGAGTCCCTCCTTAATAAACGAGGTTACGCCATCTTTATGGAACTAACACCCGCTGCACACCGTACTGCATGCGAGAGCAGGAAACAAGGCGCTAACCACTGCACTACAACGCGGAGGTTTCGGAGAGGGCCCTCCACGCTTTACCGTGCCAAGTGGTGATGTATCCGCTAGTTTGCTCATACGGGATCATGAAATTAATCTCCCACGGCGTCAGCAAAGCCTATACATCGACTCGTGATTGGTCTAACCAGACGAGTAGACCTGCTGAGCGGAGTGGGGACGGGGGCGGGGAAACATGGGCAGCCAACGCGTGTTGTCTGGTCTCCCCTAAACGTTCCATAGCCGTGTGCCACGTCGCGCGGTTCGTTGGGTCTGGCGAGCTGAACACCATCGGCCAGGCTTTCCGTAATTTCGGCTCGCGCGGCCGCCGTGATGCCTCTGTAGCCTAACCAGTCAGCCCATCGCGATTCCCTCACCCTGCGATGCACTAGACCGAGACTGGCATACATTATCATTCTATTCAAGCTCTTTGCCGCATTCCATCCCAACTGCGACTTTTCATTAGACGCTCTACCCTCCTCTGGCACCATGGCGAGGTAAGCGACAGGTTCTTGCACGACGATCGGGTGCATTTACCCTGTGAACATCCCCATCAGATTGGAGGGCCCTTACCTCTGAGTCAACGTAGCTCACTCACCGTTCTTCCCCACCCGCACCTGCTGCCACTGACGCACCCTTAGCCCCAACGCCCTCGTGCCCTCAAAGTCGATCGAACGGGCCTCGCTCCACGTGCGCTTGCCGCGCTGGCAGCATTTGTACGCCTGGCCCTTCCTCTCGTTGTACCCACTCTGGCTCGCGGTTTACGTATCCTATTATGACCGGTACCTTGGGTCGGTCGAGTACACCTTTGTGTCGCTCGGGTTCCTCCTGGTGGCCAACTTTCTCACCTTTCTAGTTGGCCAATGGAGCGTCCCCATCAAGGCGCGCACGACCTGCCAGCGAACTACCGACGTGAATCACGCCGACGTAATCCTCGTCACACCCGTCAAACACCAGGGCAAGAGCCAGCTCTGCCCACTGCACCGGGGCCCGCCTACCACACACCACCCGGAAGGCCCGCTGTACTTTGAGTTCCAAAAGAAGCGCTACACGTACGAGCCTGCCGAAGGCCGGTTCGTCAAGATTCGGTACCCAACCAAGGACCGCCCGACCCTCGACACGTTCCAAACCAGTCGCGGGCTCACGACCGCCACAGCCGTTACCGAGTGCGCCGAAACCTACGGCGCCAACAGGTTCGACGTGCCCATCCCGACATTCCAGGAACTATTCAAAGAACACGCCGTGGCGCCTTTCTTTGTGTTCCAAATCTTTTGCGTCGGCCTCTGGTTCCTCGATGAGTACTGGTACTACTCGCTCTTCACATTGTGCATGCTGGTGGTGTTTGAGTCCACCCTAGTATTCCAGCGCCAACGCACCCTCAAGGAGTTCCGCAGCCTGGCCCTCAGTCCCTTTGAACTTCAGGTGTACCGCGAGGGCCGCTGGATCCCTATCCTGTCCGATCAGCTTCTCCCCGGGGACCTGTGCTCCATCACCCGGTCCCAGGGTGAGGCCGCCGTGCCCTGCGATATGCTGCTCGTTGGTGGTACCTGCATCGTCAACGAGGCCATGCTGTCTGGCGAATCCACCCCGCTGCTCAAAGAGTCCGTCGCCCTCCGCGAGCCGACCGACCGCCTCGACATGACCGGCGCCGATAAGGTTCACACGCTGTTTGGCGGGACCAAGATTCTCCAAGTCACCCCACTGGCGGCCGCGGCCGGCGACAGGTCCGCCCTGGACCGCCTGGCGACCAGTGGCGCTCCACCCCCACCGCCCGACGGCGGGTGTACCGCCTACGTCCTCCGCACGGGTTTCGGTTCGGCGCAGGGAAAGCTGGTTCGCACGATGATCTTTAACACTGACCGGGTGTCGGCCAACAACGCCGAAGCACTCCTCTTCATCCTATTCCTCCTCATCTTCGCCCTGGCCGCTGCATCCTACGTGTGGAGCGAAGGCATGAACAACCCGAAACGCAAGAAGTTCAAGGTCATCCTCGACTGCATTATGATTGTCACCTCTGTGGTACCCCCCGAGCTACCCATGGAACTCTCGCTGGCCGTCAACACGTCTCTCGTCGCCCTATCTCGTTACGCCATCTTCTGTACTGAGCCATTCCGTATCCCATTCGCTGGCAAGCTCGACATTTGCTGCTTCGATAAGACCGGGACCCTTACCGGGGAAAATCTCGTCGTGGAGGGCGTGGCGGGAATCGGCCCCGAGTTGACAGACCTGTACGCCCCCAACCGGCTCCCCCAGGAGACTACCCTTACGCTAGCCAGTGCCCACGCCCTCGTACTCATGGACGACGATGCGGTCGTTGGTGATCCCATGGAAAAGGTCGCCCTCCAGGCCGTCGGCTGGCAGCTCCAACCCCACGATGTGGTGGTTCCTTCTACTGAAGCTAAAGACGGTAGTGTAGATTCGGAGAGTGGACCGCCGACGGTCTCCCCTACCGCCGGACTCACCGTGCTCCGTCGTTACCAGTTTTCATCGGCTCTCAAGCGCATGTCGACCATTGTGCGCTACACCGACCGCGCGACGACTCATCCGTCGCAAACCTCGTCCCCGCGACACTTTGCCGCCGTGAAGGGTGCCCCTGAAACCCTTCAAACCATGTTCTCCGAGGTGCCCGCCGGCTACGAAGCAGCCTACAAGTCGTTCAGCCGGCGCGGTAGCCGTGTCCTCGCTCTCGGTTTCAAGCCCCTTACCGGGGTGCTCTCGGACAGCCCGACCGAGGTGCAGCTCAATGCCGTCACCCGCGAGACCGTGGAATCCGACCTCCGTTTCGTCGGGTTCCTCGTGTTCCACTGTCCACTTAAACCTGACTCTAAGCGTGCCATCGAGATGCTCAATAATTCGTCGCACCGCGTCGTCATGATTACCGGGGATAATCCCCTCACGGCTTGTCATATCGCCGGGCAGTTGGATATCGTCACCCGGCCCGTGCTGGTTTTAGACGCCCACCATGACGGCGGGGTCACCGGGAAGGGAAACGCTAAGCAGGAGGAGCAGCCGGCTACCACTGAGCTGCGCTGGACCAGTATCGACGAGACGGTGGTAATCTCGCAGGACCCCGCGGCCCAGACGCTCCCGGCCGACTTGACCACTACCTACGACCTTTGCCTAACCGGTGGTGCCCTGGCCGTCTTAGAAAATGACACCCGCGCCCAGCCGCTCATCGAACACCTCATTTCGCACGTCTGGGTCTACGCGCGTGTGTCTCCCGGTCAAAAGGAAGCCATCTTGACCACCATGAAATCCCTAGGCTACTATACACTCATGTGCGGCGACGGGACCAACGACGTGGGGGCGCTCAAACAGGCCCACGTTGGTGTTGCCCTTCTGGACGGCCAGCCAGAAGACCTGGCCCGGATTGCCCAGCGCCAACAGATTGACCGTATGAAGGCCGCTTACGAGAGCCAGCTCAAGTTTTCCGAACGCTTCGGAATGCCTCCACCTGCCCCCCATCCCACACTGAAGGCTATCATGGATGCCGAGGACCGCAAGAAGAGCCGCGCGGAGAAACGAAAGAAGAAGGCTTTGAAGACGGCGCAGGCGTCAGCCGCCGGCGAGGATAATGGGGAGACCGAGAAGGATGCGGGGGCGGCAGGTGAGAAGCCGGTGGCCGTGGACGTTACGGCTGCTGGAGGAGAGGTCACAAAGACCAAGAAGAAGAAAAAGAAGACCAAGTCGTCCAAGTCCACCGAGGTGAGCCAGGTAAGTATCGTGTGTGTGTGACTGGTTTACACAGTTATCTACGCGTTGTTCAGCTCGTCAATTGTTGCGGAGGATGTTTTTAACAGCCAACCTAGTCTGACATCGGCCACGCTTACTAACTTTTTACTCTCTCGTCCAATCACCCTGTCACAATGCCAATTCTCCCTGCCCAGACTGCCACCGTGGCTGCGACGACCACTTCTCCGTCGGCCCCTGGGGCTCCCGGCACGGCCAAGGCTAACGAGGCGCTGCAAAACCTGATCCAGCAGCTGGAGATGGATGACGAGGTCCCGACGATCAAATTTGGTGATGCCTCTGTGGCCTCTCCGTTCACTTCCAAACTATCGACGGTGATGTCAGTTTGCAACATTGTCCGGCAAGGCCGGTGCACGCTGGTGGCCACCCTCCAAATGTACAAGATCCTGGCGCTTAATTCGCTCATCTCGGCGTACAGTCTCAGTGTCCTATACCTCGACGGTATCAAGTTCGGCGACACACAGGTGACCATCCTGGGTATCCTCGTGGCCGTCTGCTTCATGTGCATCTCCCGTGCCTCCCCGCGCGAGGAACTCAGCCGCCAGCGGCCCCAGTCCAACATTTTCAACCCGTACATTATCCTCTCGGTCATGGGTCAGTTTGCCGTCCACATCGCGGCCCTCATTTATGTCACCCAGGGGGCTAAACGCCACGATGCCATGTTTGCCGAGGGCACCGAAGTCGAACTGGACGCCGAGTTCGCTCCCAGTTTGCTCAACACTGCGGTCTACCTCATCTCGCTGTCAATGCAGATCTCGACCTTCGCCATCAATTACCAGGGGTATCCCTTCCGTGAGAGCCTCCAGGAAAATAAGGTGCTGTATCGGGGATTGCTGCTCGTCGGCGGGATCGCGGTTTTGGGCGCGACCGAGCTCGTGAGCGAGCTGAATGAGCTCATGAAGTTCGTTCCCTTGCCTCCGGCCTTTAAACCCCAGCTCCTCATGGCGATGGTTCTGGATTTTGGCGTCGCGTGGGGTATCGAGTGGGTCTGTAGTAAGCTCTTCTCGGATAACCGGCCCAAGGATATTGTGTTGCGGCGTTAGGTCGGGTCTGAATCGTCCAAGTGGCGTAGCCCCCCCTCCCCCTCGCCCATTCCTTATTTCACCCTGTTTCCAATATCTTGTCAATTCTCCGCAAATTGGACGGTTAGATAGTAAATCATTTAGGGTCGACCCACAATTCCGAAGAGTCGACTTGGATAGTGGAAGGATCGTGAATACAGCCGGAAGTTTAGGCGAAGAGAAGCAGGCAATGCATCTGGCGGAGCTTCAGATATCCATCCGATCCCGAAACCCTCACCGAGCTTTCCCGTTAGATTAACTAAGGGTGGCAAACCTTCCGTGATGTCAGCTCTCGGTTTCGCTCCACTGGTAAGCCATGATCATGAGATTTCCAGCTATTGCGGGTCCTTCTCGCAAACTATTTATTATTTCTTGCCCTTTTTATCCTTCTTGTCTTTCTGGACCGCACTGCTGAGGATGGTTAGTTTGCCAACAGCACTGGCCCGTGTGGCCATCATCTTCTCAAGGTTGCGGCTGACATTAGCGTGCATTTTCTGGGGGATAGGGGGTAGTGGTTTGGCGTGTAGAGGAGCGTTGGAATGATTGTATTGCGTTAGGACATTATAGCAATTGTTTATGTCTTGGTCTCGGGCCGAGCAAATATTGAGCGGAGCCCGTTAATCCGTCTCCTTGAGAAGCGGACCTACCTTCTTGAGCTGGCGCTGCTGGACTAGGGTCTTGTTCTTGGGAGCCATCTGGCGGACTGGTGAAAAAGGGTAGGAATACACGCCAGGCGAGGTTAGCTACTATCAAGCCTTGGGTGTGGAACCTAGCTTTCGTTTAGTTCCTTAGGTTGGGGAGCAAGGGGCGCTAAACGGCCTGCAATTGGCAAGTATCGCCAGCCAAGTTCTCTCGGGCCTACTAGACAAATGCCAACATCCGTCCGGGGCCCGGCTTGGTCAGAGATCCACTTACCGCCTTTCTTGATGGTATTGGTCCGCGCCTCCTTGGCAGCAGCGTTCGCAGCCTTGATCTTGGTAGTGCCCTGGGCCATGACTATGAATGTGTATAGGCGGAGAACTCGGGGTGAGGGGGAAGGCCGGCGTGTCGGGTCCGGGAGGGGGAGGAGGCAATGTACCAGGGCGCTCAAAAGAATGGCAAGGTTGCGGTGGTTGACAAGGGACGAAGGGAACAAGAATCTGCGGTAGTCAACTTTCAGAGTGCTACGCCGGGCCGCTCTGACTGTCACAGGTTACCAGCCAAACAAGAAAAAAAGAAAAAAGAAAAGCGGACGGTCAGTGGCCGGAGGAGTGGGTCACTCCTACACAGTTGGTAGTTAGTGATAAATGCGCTAACCAAAAAGCAAAGAGGCACATTTGCTCATCCTTCACGTACATTCCTAAGTGTTTACTACTCTCGGAGGCTCTCGACTTACCATTATACATTTATTATCCTCGTTGACTTCTCTCTTCGTCGCATCCCTGTCGCCCATCTGCCACAATTCTGTTCTCTTCAACGCGGCTCACACAATAGCTTCACCATGGGCGCCGGCGACCTCAATTTGAAAAAGTCCTGGCACCCGCTGACCTTCCGCAACCAGGAAAAGATATGGAAGGCAGAGCAGAAGGCCGCTGAGGAACAGCAGAAGCTTGAGCAGCTCCGTAAGGAGCTCGAAGAAGAGCGTGGACTACAAGAACTGGCCAACCTCCAGGAGGCCGCGGGTCTTAAGAAAAAATCGGACCGGCTCGAATGGATGTACACTGGCGGGAGTGGAGCTGTCGGACAGGACGGGGTCCCTACTAACGCCGAGGACCGCGAAGAGTACCTCCTGGGTCGTCGCAAGGTCGACGACCTGCTGGGCGGTCCGTCAACCACGCAAACGGAGGTAAGAAATTCGAACTGGTAACCACACTTCTATCAACAGTACGGGTCCGTAGTGGACGCCTGTCAAAGAATTCATACACTCTAACCTTTCCCAATTCTTTCACCTGTTCTCCTCCCCCTCTCCCTTATATACCTTCCACCCTTATAGACCCTGGCCAGCGCACCTGCCGACTTCACAGCGCTCGGTAATACTAACGCCAACAGTACACGCGACACGCAAGCCAAAATCCGCGAAGACCCGCTCCTCATGATCAAACAGCAGGAGCAGGCCTACATCCAGAAACTCCAACGTGAGCGGCAGCTGGCGCAGCAGGCCAAAGAAGTGAAGGCCCGGATCAAGGCGCAAGCCAAACAGGAAAAGAAAGAGCAGAAAGCCCGAGAGAAGGCGCGGCGCAAGGACGAAAAGAGGCGGGCGGACGAGGAGGGGACAGATTCGAGGAGGCACCGTCGGGATGGAAGAGACGACCGGGGCTTCGATGCCTCAAGAGTCTCGGATGATTATCGGCATCAACGGGATAGTCGGGAGCGCAGGGAGCGGCGGAACCATCACCACGGACACCGTTCACGATCACGGTCGCCGTCATTTAGCCGGTCCTCTCGCGCCGAACGGTCCCCACACCGCCATCCCCGAAGCCGTCGGTCGCCCGGCCCAGAAGTCAGCCCCGCCCGGAATCCCAGCCCGCCACGGAACCCTACGCCGCCACGGGAGCGCCAGCCGACGGCACAGCACCGGCGCCGTCCAGTGGATGAAGATAGACCCCGCCGAAATGACTACCGGGATCGAAGCCCCCGGCGCGGTCGCCACCATACCCCGTCCCGGTCCCGCTCACCGCGGTCTGACCACCGCCGCCACCGTAGCCGTCGCGACGAACCGAGGGGTTACAGCCCAGTTTCCCACCGCCGAGCCCGTAGTCCTTCCCCCGACGATACACGGAGTGATCGAAATAGCCGTGAAGCGGATCGCCAGCGACGACTGCAGGCGATGATGGACAATGCCCGTGAACTTGACACGACCCGACGCCAGCGCGTCGAAGCTGAAACAGCGGCCGAGACTGAACGGGCCAAGTTCGAAGCGGAAGAGGCCCAGCGGGTGGCCAATAGTAAGGACGGCCAAGATCCAAGTCACCCAGACTTTATACACCGGTTGGACGCTGTGGCTTACTCGGTCGGATCTAAATTGGGCCTCGCCGAACGGCTCCAGCGCAGTCGGACGTCTTTGCAGAAGGATCAGGACCAGTTCTAGAGACCTACTTTTCCTCCAGCCTGGGCCTGGCGTATGTGTTTAGATGGCTACTGATAATAGCGGTAAAAATAAACCATAGTCAGATCATGCTTGTGTTTCCAAAGGTGTCCCCCTCCCCTATATATACATATATACATATGTAGATATGTAGGTAACACGGATACGCTGGCAATTGGCAGCCAATGAAGCTGCGACTTAATCGGTCCAAGTGTAAGCTTTGTGACCTATTGTTGACTATATGGCGGTGTTTGCCTCCTCCGACCCTGTTTGATTGTAACCCGTCGGCTCATCGCCAGGGGGTTTCCAACAGCCCTCGACAGTTTCCCCATGACTCATTCGTTAGTCCAATTTAGTGTAGACATTATTCACATTCCTCTTTCACACTCCTACCGCCCATGGAGCACGACGAATGGCCTATCTCGTGGGATACCCGACTGGATCCTGCGTCGACCACGGGGCCCTTCCTTACCTCCTACAAGGCCTTGCTCCTATTTGGCATCGACACCTATTGCCGACACGGGTACATCCACCGCACGCCCGAAGTGGCCGCCACGACCCTTTTTGACCTCATCAGCGCTCTTAGCAACCCGGCCCCGCGACCCTTCGCCACCGTGTGCGCCGAATGGGACCGTATCGTCTTTCCTGACCTGGACGGTGACGACGAAGACGACCTCGAACCACCTGCAGAATCGTTCACCTTTTGGGGTGCAGTGCATATGCGTTTGGAGCGGGTTCAGACCATAGACAATTTTGAACAGTTCCTCCACGAGGCCTGGTCACTTGTGCATCCGAACGATGAGGAGGCGGTGGTGACCCCGGAGGCTGAAACCGGCGAGCAATTGGACGTCCAGGATAGTAGCCCATTCGGTTTGTTCGTCCGTCGCTGCTGGCTGGCTTACCAGCAGTTGGAGTTCCATGAGGCCCGGGCGTTCTTCCGAGGTTTCCAATGTTACCTGGGCGAGACCAGTACAACAGCACCGCCACAGCGAACCCACGCTGCGAAAGAGAGGCCCCCCGCTGGTATGGTATCCCGGTTCGATGTGGAGTCCCAGGTCGACCGTTACATCGAGCCCGACTATCCTTCAACATATCTAGCATTAGGAAAGATATCCAGGACTGAGCTCCACGACGAACTCCTTCTCTTTCAACGGCTCTATCCTGATCTCCCAAAGGTCCAATATGCCCAGTACCTCGCCCATACCCTCGCAGGTCGCTACGAGTCCGCCCTAGACTGCCTCCACCGCTTTTTTGACCACACCGGCACCGCCCTACTGCACGACCCATCCGCTGCTCATCCATCTGCCCCGCCGTACCATTACGCCCTTCTCAGCCTAGCCAGCCTCCAGCTCCGGTTCGGGCGGCTATCAGAAGCCGCTCGCATGATCCAGGAAGCCATCGAGACGGCACAGCGCCAGCGCGACCAAGTCTGCCTCAGCTACGCCTCCACATGGTACTACCAAATCATGGCGGCTCTACCCAGCATGACCACTACCAACTCGAGTTCCGCTGCGTCCCCCGACAGGATCCGAGTCTCTGCCGACCAACGTACCACCCAGGCCCAGATGCTCGAATCACTCAGCCGGAAGACTCGTCTGCTGGACCTGGTGCACCTCCGGTTTCTCAGCGAACTCAGTCGTGCCAAGCAGTCCCTTGTCGGTGGTGAACCGCCTCGACGGGTCCTGGAGGCCCTGGTCGCGGCTGAGTCGCTAACCCGGCATTACCTATTACCGGAGGCCCTGGGACGCTACTACACCCTGGCGGCCAGTGTATGGGAAACCTACGGGGTGCCGGCCCTCGCTGTACTCTACACCCAGCTTCGGATGGCCTATGTACCGGTTACCACGACGGCGATGTTTGCTAACCCCGGAGATGATTCAGCGATCCTCGGTTATTGCTACCTGGCCCGCTACCTCGGTGATATCCACAACGAGGCCGATCTCACCGACGCCCAGACGGCGCCCCTGGCTGGGTTGGACCGGTTGGTCGTCAACCGGTTTGTCCAGGTGCCCCACGCTCTGGACCGGTGGCGGGGCTGCCGAAGCGATCTCAACCTCCAGCGCCTCGTCCATCGCCGCGAGCCGTTAGGAGCGACCGAGAAATCGCTCGTCAACCAGATCATGAACAGGCGCGGACCCGAGCGGAGTCCCAGCGCTTCCCTGAAGGCCGCCTGGTTACACCTGAAGCGTGGCCATTACTCATTGGCCCTTGAACAGGCCCTGGTCGTCCATAGCGGGGACCTTTGTACCCAAGCAGACCCACTCGCATTGGTAGTGGCCTACCGTCTGACCGCCGAAGTATATCTGGTAAGTGACCTTTTTATTTCGTGTTGCAGGGAAAGAGAGAGATGCATGTTGATCATGCGTGGACATCGCTAGGAAATGATGCGTTGGACGTGGTAGGGGAGTCCGTCTACCATACCGGGTGACGCTGGTATCTAGCCCTTTATTTATGCTTTACTATGCTGTACCTCCGCGTTTATCTGTGACATAGGCCACCGACGCAGGTCCGTTAGCCCTTCTCTACATCGGGCGGGCCCGGCGCCTGGCCTGCGAGGCCAACTTCAACGTCGAAGCGGCCCGCTGTAATGTGGTGCTAGTCGAGATTGTAATGAAAATGGGCCAGCCCGACCGGGCCCTACGGATAACCATGACGCATGCCCAGGAGGTAAGTACGGCTAGTAGTAACTTTCGGACCGTAGCTCCTGACAACGCGACCTGCGCAGAGATTGGAAGTATTGAGGGTTCGTTTTCGTCTAATTTCGTTAAGTTCAACCCAATACTACCATTTCATATGACGCAGGTTCTCGCTCAATGCTCTCCTTTCGTACGCCTGAAAATGCGCTACTTAATGGACCAGGTTGGCCACTTATTGTGTTGATGCGGTAGAGTACAACTGGGCACGAGAAAGGCACATAAAACACAATAGCTTTCAATCCTCCTGGTCCGGTTTTCAAATCGTACGAACGGTCGCGGTTCCTTCCAACAAAATGAGTTTGAACTTAGTGGTTGGTACTCAGAGCAGAGCGACTGATTGGTAGTGGTACTATAAGCGTCAGAATCGGATCATACATGTGTTAATTGGGGGTCCCATACACGACAGGTATTTATTTATTTTGTAAAAACTTGGATTTTTTGTCCGTGGACAAGATTTTATGAAGATAATACAGAGGAGAGAATGGCAATGAGAAGGCAAACGAAACGACGCGATAAAAAAATGGCGATCAAGCAAATATAATAGAAACACGTTAGTAAGTGAAAAGAGAGAAGAGCAAGGGGTGGCTGGTCTACCCCTTACTCTTGTCAGTCGACCCTAGGTGATTCGATTGTGTTTACTGCGGGCTGGCCGGTATACCCCTGCCGGGAAGGTCCTGCCGCCGGGCAAGGCCAACTGGGTCGGAAATGACGGAGGCTCACCTCTCCGCCACAATATAATATATTCAAGTCCAACGACCCTGTCCGCATATACCGAGTGTAATTTGCGGGTTGAAGGTTGGTGTAAATAATTGCAGGGCCGTTGGTGTGGCAGCCTAAATGCAAGCCTCATCGCTACCGGAACTTTTCTGCTGTTCATTGTTCAAGCTCGACCAGAACAACCTCACCAAGGACAAAATCCCAGTACCTTTCATTCGAATTATCCGATTTATATAAGCCGCCGAAATATCACCTCAATAACGACATTGCCATCCTACTCTACTTATAAACATATCGATCGCCCCCGGTTTTCCACCTACCACAATTGAACCAAGAATGCCGATAGTGCACATACATCCCAGGTATGCTGTGCGGTCACCACCCTAGCCACTTCTAGTAATGGGTCGGCCTGCTTTCGCGGAA